>VZSG01000555.1:393063-415730 GCA_013398315.1 Nothoprocta pentlandii
GGGCCCCCCTTCCCTTGCGGCGGCGCCGGCGGGTGCGGGGAAGGCGGTGGCCCCGCTGCCCAGCGCCCGTCTCCCCTGGCTGGCACCTCTGCTGCAGCTCCCTGTGCTGCCCCGGGACCCGTGCCAAGGAAAGGTGCTCAGCACCAGGGAGCCACCTTCTCTAAAGAGAAGGGAAACCTTGTTTGGCCCCAAACCCATGACCGAAGGAGATGCTGGAAAGACTCTCCTTCATCCTCCGAGTAGCTGCTCTGCAATGGATCTTTAGCCCAAGGGCCTTCAAAAGTGGCCCTATTTCGCAGAGAGAAAAAAAATGTGTGTGGACGACCCTCTCATTCACACAGCACATCCATGGAAGAGCCGCAAAGGGATCCCAAACCATGACATGCTCTTCCTAAGAAACAGCCCCTGGCTTCACTGTACACGTGCATTCACCTACCATTAAACTACTACAAAGGCTACATGCATAGCTTTATTTCAGCTCATGAGTAACACATTTTGTCTTAGCTTTAAATGTTTCCTCTTACCCCTTAATCAAAACATCCCACCTGCAAATCCCAGCCAAACTCCTATGCTGGCCTCTCCCACTGGGGCCTCCATGCCAGTCGAGCCCACGGCGGCCCATGGGGCTCGGCACAACACCAGACCACAGGGCTGTTCAGGAGCCAGCACAGGCTGCGCTAGAAGCACTGCAGGTGACACCGTGGGAGACCCCGCATGAGAGGTGATGCCGGGAGGTGGCGGTGGGAACGAGCGCCCTGCGCCCGCAGCACCGCCTGCATCCGATCCCTCTTCCGGCAGGAAAGCTGTGCCGAGCACTCTGGTTTTCCACACCGGTGTATACGGTGGGTGCCACCTGTCCGGCCCCATTAAATAATCCCAGATGGTTTTATTGAGAGTTTCAGCACTTCAAATACACTCTACCATCTGGCTGGCAATTCACAGAGATGCTGAGAGTGGTAAACAGCGCCCTAGCAGTTCACCTGGCTATGAAGCAAAGTCCCTTTGGGGGACGTAACCATAAAAGCCTTCAAACATTTGTCCTTCTGTGATAAAAATAACACAAACACTATCCCCGACGTCAGAAACACGATGCTTCCCATAACCGGGAGTATTTGCTTGGGCAAATGCGTGCGAGCCGCATGGGAAGGTGGCCCACGGTCTCCTTCATTCCCACGTCACTGGGAGCAGCCAGTGCACACGCCGCAGCCCGCAGCGCTGCGGCCTGCCAGCTGTGCCTGCAACACAGGGAGGGAGGCGAAGGAAAACCTGTGTACACAGCACCCTGATGGGCGCTTGCCATGTTTGCCTTTGGGAACAGCCCCACGGCTGTGTTTGCACCAATCTTGCAAATATTGCTGGGAACTCGGCCCAGGAGCCATGAGAACCAGAGCTCGGGACGGCGAGAAGAGCGTTGACCCATGCCCGCCGTGGCTGCGTGCCCTCAATTTGCGCACTCTCAGTGGCCGCTTTGGAATAGAATCGAGTATTTGGGGCAGCAGGTCGCCCACCTCAAACTGCACCATTTGTCAAACACTCACTAGGGCCATTTCAGAGGGGCTTTCAAGCTCTTAGCACTTCAGTTCATGTCACTAAGGGACTTTGTAATGGAGACAGAGGAATAGGCACCGTGTGTTTCCTTGAGCTGAGGCTGCTGAGCATTACTAGAATCAATGCATGCATGACAGTAAGTGCGTACAGTGGCCCTAGACCTGCAAAGTACTCAGGCACACTTCTCAATTTAATATCATGAATAACCACTCCATACATCCCCATTCTCATGTATTTCACCAGAAAAGACAGCAATGATTGTGGGGCAGGAAACAAAGGACTTGGACGTTTGAGAGTTTTAGCTTTTTTCTAATGCCCTCCCCAAACTACCTCAGAAATGCAAAGCCCCAATTCCAGGGCAAAGAGTCCAAAGGGAAATAAGTATCAGAAGAGCTTGCCAGGGGTTCAGTAACAAATTAAAGAACAACACAGGACCTGTGGCCCAGTGGGAAAGCCCGGGGGTTGGAGAACACGGATGCCCAGAGCCCAAGCTGCTTTCGGCCCGACGCCCCCAAGCCCCGAGGTCCTGCCGGGTCCCTGGCCCCAGGCGCCTGGACGCCGGGTGCTGCCAGGCAGTGCGGGGTGGTAACTGAGACAACTTCCTCGCTCCTTCTTCAGTGAAGAGGAGCAAAGGTGGAGCAGCGGCTGGCGCAAGGGCACGCAGAGCCTGACTCCTGCCGTCCCCCTCTCCGCGCTCCCCTGCCTCTTCTTGTCGCCAGCGCGAGCTGCTGGGCACAGATCTGGCTTGCAGCTAGTTCACATAAATAGAAAAAATATATATTTTAGCTGAAGGATGAAAGCACGTTGTCAAATACCCCGAAAGGAAACCGTCTTATGCCTGTAATTTATGTCAGGTGCTTTCTGGTCCGTGCAGATGTCAGGCTACGCTCCATTCGGGCCAGTTCGTGCATTTGCCCGCAGCCAGTGTGAAAGGCGAGACCCGCATCACGTCTGTCAGTGCAGAAAAGAAAGGAGTGGGAGGGGTGATAGGAAATTAGTTTTTGAAATAAGGCATGGGCTGCATTTAAGAGGGATGAATTCCTTTGAGGAGCCGTTCGCAATACTGACTTCTCCACAGACCATGAAGAGTAGGAGCAAGGAGGGACTGGAGCCAGGGCTATCAATCAGAGGAGAGCAAAACCCCGTGGGACGCTCAGGTTGTGCAAAACTTGCCCAGTTGCCTTTGGATTTTGCAAACCTGAACCAAAAGTCTTTTGGAGCTTGGGGAAGTTCAGAAAAACTCCCTCTTTTGGCTCCTCTCCAATTCAAATTACCTCCCGGGAGGTGAAGAGGTGTTCGGATAAATGTTGGAGGTTGCTTTCTAATGGGTCAGGGTCTTTTTTTCCAGTGCACAGTGATGTGCCTTGGACCTCTGTTTGCACTGCATATCTCAGAGTCAAAATAAGATAGCTGTAAAAAGAATTAAGAACTGAGAAGTCCAAAGCAGCAATGGGGAAAAGCTCTATCATTAAGTTTTCTCAGGGCCTCCTCTCCCAGAGTACAAACAGTGAGAAATCTATTTAAGTTTGAATGGATTCTGATTGCCAGAGGTTGGTAGGGAAGTCAGTTGTTATGTGAAGGGGAATTTGGAAAGAAACTGTATTTTCACATGGCTCTGGAAAGCTAATTCTTAACGTTTTTGTCCGACTGGTCCATCCTCCGTACTGAAACCTCCCAGGTTAGGGACGTAATCTTCTGCCGGGATCTTTGTACGGCTCTCACCGTGAGCACCCAGCTTGGCTAACACCTCTTGGGGTGAGGGGAGATATCCCAAAGGGATGAATGATGGAAATCACAGCGTGGAGAGGACAGAAGGCTTCTTAAACATTCCCGGGGAAGGAAAAGGGAAAAGAGGAGATGTGTGCCTAGCTTTTCTTCCAGCATCCCGGAGAAGGGAAAACAAGGCAGGAAAAACAGTGGCTTTCTCTCCCTGGGAAAAAGATCCTCTTTCCTCCTGAGCTACTGACAAAGAGATTTAGGGAAAAGAGGAACAAAAAAGGGACGTTTTCATGCTGCAAGAAAAAAGGAGGAGGCCTGTGAAGACCTCAGGCTCTGTCCCCAGTCACTTCAGTTCAGCTGCATCACTGAAGTCTGACAGATCTGCAGCCCCACAACCACCTGCCAAGGAGCAGAGAGGGATGCTGTAAACACAACCAGTCACTCCGAACCCCCCCAAATTCGTGGCTCTGGGAGGGGAGGGGGCTGCAGCTGAAGGCCTGCTTTCATGCTCACTAATAAATTTCATTTACAGAACCTTTTGTAAGTGCTTTTTAAGGTTGTTTGTTGATTAAAGTGGCAAACAACAAACTTAGCCTTAATTTACGCTGCTTTTAACATTTCAAGCTTGTGGGGGATGCTTTTTATAGGAGTTAATGAGGCAGAATAGGTTCTTTATGGGGAAGATATTTTCTCAGCAAATTAAAACCTGTATTGAAAATAAAATAATGAGATGAAGGTGGCTTTTCTTTGAGAAGTACATAAATCTCCAAGGAGGAAACTTCTCACGCACTTGGAACCGCCCTTATCGGAGGCGATCTGAGAACAGCAGGTTCATAGGATGCTCTCTTTCTCTCTCTCTCTCTCCCCCCTTTGTTTTAAATTTTGCCTTGCACCTTTCACCAAGACACTAATAAAGTTGTGTTTGCTGAAACCACGCGCACAGCTCCCGGGCGCGAGAGCCTGGGAGCCCTGGCAGCTGGGCAGCAATGCCCGGCTCTCTTTCTGCCTGCTCCACTCCGGAGCCCGCGGCAGGGCCGTCGCCAGCAGTGCCACCGGGTGTGCCAGCCATGACGGGAATGGGATGACGGGAACAGGGCCCTGCTCACTGCGCCAGGCACCCGCGAAAGCTGCCAACAGGAGAAGCAGTGGTGTGACCTGTGGGCACACCTGGAGAAAGCACTCCCTGCTTCGAAGCTGGCTCATCTCTGACAAGGGATTCCAGCATGGGAAAGAAGAGCACCCACTCTGACAAAACCCTTGCTGAAATCTACAGAGCTTCTGTGCCAAATCTGGATTTCCACAAACTGTTGTTTTGTAACCATTTTTTTTTTTTTTTAAGATCCCAGATAACTCTTAATTTTATCTTCCCCATTGCCCACAGCATTGTCACAACCCTACAGCTCCCACGGCTCTGCCTGCCCTCCTGCCCGACTCAGTGCACAAAATCCAGCAGTAGAGCAGCTCCTGCTTTTGTTTCCTTCACATCTGCTACAGCAGGGACACAGACATGACATAAAGCCGGACAAGTGCAGGACAGAAACGACGCAGAAGCAGCAGCGCTCGGCGGGTTGCCCGATCCGGCCGGGAAGAGCCCGGGCACCTGCAACCCTCGTGGGGCGCTGGGGACGGCAGCCACCTGATGCAACCGAGCACCAACCCACCTCCAGTCCCAAAGGGGCTGCAGCGGCCCCGCGTTGCCGCAGCCCAGCACGCTGTGAATGGGCTTGTTTTCATATCTCCCATGCAAATGCGCCTCTTAGCACAACAAAGTTATCCGTTGTTTCTCGCCGGCGGCGGGATTTTTTTAATCTGCCGCTTGGTCTTGGTTCCCGATGGTGGAAAATGTATATAAAGTGTAGGCAGAGAAACCGGAGCCAGCAGCCAGCTGCTCCCTGTGAAACCACATACTGCAGGAAGCAGAAAAAGGAGCTCGACAGGCAGCAGAAAGTGAGCGCCCAGAGAGGTGCCGCCGTTTGGAAAGGGCTCCAGCAAACCCCAGCTAGGACACAGCTCATCTGCGAAGCAAGGGTGTGGGGGGCAGAAATCAGCCCAAGAATGAGTAAATGCGGATAAAGAAACAACACTCCCCCCTTTCAAAGAGTAGCAAAAGAACACTGGTGTTAGCAACTCACCGTCGCTGCCATGCAGAGGCACAGAATCGCCTCCAAGAGGGGTGAGAAAGCAAGAAAAACCTCAGAAAATCTCCTCAGCAAAGCCCCCGAAGTCAGGCAGGGAGAAGAGAGGGTACTGAAGGTAACAGACCGTCTGCAGCCAGCTCTAGGGGAAGATGGCATCTAAAATGTGGAGCAGAACTTGACGGACTGTGCTCATCTGAATGGACTGTGCCCTAGAAGAAATCCCAGTGCTCACACGTGCAATTTCCTTTCTAAGCAAGAGGCACCCATGTGGCTAAAAGCCGGGCTGCCCCGAGCAGCGGGCTTTCATTCCGACTCTCTCACTGGCGATGCTGGGAGGGAAACAGGCAGTGCTGCACCGGCTGGGAAATTCGAGGAATAGCAATGAAGAGACACTGAAGAGGTTAAGCAGGCTGCTTTACCAAGAGCAAGGGTGCTGTTTTGGAAAGCAGGCAGCTGGTATTTACATGGCAAATGGCAGTGCAGGAGGCTTCCTGTACAGTCCTCCTCCTTGAGTAAATACATATGGTGTGTACAGCACTCCTGAACAGCTTAAAAGGCCAATGGATGTCACTGTTGCTCTGTATAAACCGGAATGGAAAACAAAAAGAGAGTTAAAACAAAAACACTTAACGGAAGCAGAAAGTTCCCAGGGGCTTTCGCGTGGTGTCTCCTGCAGCTCGCTGAGCTGCTTACACTGGGTGGCTTCTGCAGGGGCTCCCAGACAGCGTCTGCAGAGCGAAGCAGCGAGCTTAATACCTGGGAGCAGGCGGGAAGCCCATCAGCGGGATCGGTGGGAAAGGCCCCGATGCCGGACACAGGCGTGTGCAGGCAGTGAGGGCGGCACGGCGGGCCGGCCGGCCACTCCTCCAGGCTCCAGCACCTCTGCCAGCCGCAGCAGGAGCGGGAGGAAATGCAGCGAAAATGCCTGGGAGACTGCAGTCGAGGCTAGTTTTCTATTTGGGTTCTGCATCCTGCACACCCACAGTACTCACTGCCTTGCATCATCAGTATGGACGACCAAGCTCTCCAGGTACAAGGTCACGCTTCCCAAAACATCCGGCAGCTCTGGCGTTCACAACATCTAGGGCTCCTGTGTCATTTGGGCTGTGTTTGAACACTGCCACTTGCTCTTTCTCATCTGCAGCGGCTTTTGAAAAGCTTCCCTTGCAGCGCAACAGCTCTTCCCTTAAAGGCTTATCTCAAGCCAGAATTTCCCAGGCATAATCATCATTTTACCGCTTCATTTGCAACCTCTCTAAAAACTCAACGGCAGGAAGCATTCCCTGATTAGTTTACTAGGGAGGATTCACGCTTGCGCAGCGCGATGCTCCCTGCGAGAAGAAACTGGGTCACCGAGAGGCTATTTTTGTGATTGCCAGAGATGCAGCTGCCTCCTTTCTAGGCCAGTGATCACTTCTACTTTAATAGTTTTATCATGGTCTAGGAAGCAAATGACCTTTTGCTGGCATTCCCAAGTGCAAGCCAGCGGTCTAACACAAGGCAGGCTGCCTCTTCCATCCTCTCCGCGAGCCTGTGGCTTGTGTCCCACTGACAAAAACTCATGAGACTTGAATCCATCTCTGCTGGAGAGCTGTTCTACTTCATACTTTATAAGCACGTTTCTGCCTGCTGCCCTCTCTCCCATTAGGCACCCTAAGAAACACCTAACTTCAGACCAAGCAAGACACACTGACCCCCAACACCGTGTAATTTGCATTTAAATATAGCTTGCGCAACTCTGATGGAAGCTCAAAACAGCTCTTTCAATTTATACAGCATTTTTTAATCAAGGCTGCTAATGGTCTTTACAGGGATCAGTATTATAATTATCTCCAGTTTACAGGTGAATAAACCAAGGCTGTAGTTTCATTTAATCTCTACCAAACCCAGGCTGTTGCTGAAAGAGGATGGAAAGCAGGAGCTTACTCCCCCGATCCAGCTCACACACATTACACACAGCCTAGAAGAGGGGCAGGGCACCTGGACAGACACCCCAAGAATCGGGCTGCGGAGCCATGGCTGGGGACCCCATGTGACGCAGTGTTGGTGACAGCAGCAGATTAAAACTTTGCAGATTTGTAGCCCTCTGCTGTCCTACGCGATCCCTTCTTGCTCTGTTGCAGAACAGGCCGAGCGCTTTCCACTGTCCCCCAGAACAGGAATACTGGGGCTTGTCCCATTTCCAGTAAACAGGAAAAGCCCTTGGGAACACTTGTGTCACCCACTGCTGCTAGTCACTGTTTACGTGGGCTCTGAGGACCCAGAGCTGTTCCACGGGACGATGACTCCCTCCTCTCTGCCCTGCAATTAGTCCTCTGCGAGACATCTTACCAATTACTTCCCGGCACGAGAACCACACTTACCATACCTGTAAAAGCACACTTAAGTTAACCTATATTTTTAAGTCTCAAAACATCCAGACTAAAATTTCAAGTCCTTGCCTTGCCTTTTATGACTGGAGATTTTGCTTCTCCCGAACCAACCAGGCCACTATTTGCAAGCTAATATATCTAAAAATACCTGCTCGGTGCTTCTGAACGCAGCCACAAGTGCAAATCTCCTTGCAGTTGCATACTGAAGCAGCATGGTTTTCACAGTTCCTGAAATTACGGAGAAGGGAATTCGTCCAGCTACATCTCCAGGCAGAGAGATCTCCAGTTGTGCCAAACATCTCCTGCAACAAGGTATTTAGGGATCCGCTCCTGCTCCTAGTTTGCTTGGCAATACTTTGGGAAGCCTGACTTAGACCTTTGTCTTTCCCTACTAGTAGTGTCACAAGCTGTGCAAGAAAAGGTTTCCTTTAACATCAACTTCCAGGAGACACTCAGAGCCCTTTCACTTTGCGGGGACTGATTTTGCCAGACACTGTGCAAGGCCACAGCGAGACCCTGGCCTGCCAAGCCATGGCTGCAGGCCATTGCTCAGGCCTGCAGCCTGACAGCAGCGCGGCAGCCCAGCGCTGATGCACCTGCCCCTGTGACGACAGCCGCCCCGTGCTGTCATGCAATTAACCTCTCATTAGCTTCCATTGCAGAAAGAAAGTGCAGTTTATTTTCATTGGAAGAGCTTAGTGGAGGAATTCACACTTAACATTAAAGTAAACAGCATAAAAGAAACACTTGGATCTGTAAGTGGTAGAAAATAACTTAATCCAGAGTGAAGTAAAGTATCTAAACTGTCAAACATCTAAATAGCAGTGCCTGGTTATCCCTTTGCAGCCTAAGCTGCAGCTCCCTATTATTTCCTTGGGACTGCTGCCACAGATGCTAAGTATTCCTGAAAAGCTAGGCCAGTTGCAATTTAATTCCTAAATTCTCGGATCATGGCAAATTAATGTATTTGAACAGATTAATGGCAAAGGTCGCATGCCTCCAGGAATAACAAAGTAATTCAAGATTACAAGACACCACAGCATCCAAAGAGTAGACATTTAATGGCTGCTCGGTATCCACTGAAAATGAGCCCGTGCCCTCAGTCCACTCCCCAGAAAAATGTGTCCACGTTGCAAAACACCACCGTGCAATTTGCACTAAGTATGGTGACACTGGCAAACTGGCCTGGCAGAAACAGCAGGTGCCCTGTCATTTTATAAGGTGAATATTGGAGATGAAATTATAAACTGTGCTGTTGCCAGGAAGCCAAGCTACCCCCTACCTGGCAGTATTAGTTCTTAGCTCCTTTGGGACAGAAATATTCGGTGACATTTCTGCACCTAGGAAAAGGCAAAGCAGATTGTTTTCTAGAGCTGATCCAAAAGACTGCAAATATTACACTAGGTCTGGAAAAGAGACTGTTCCCCAATTTCTAGTACTTCAGCACACTGTTGAATCTCGTGCCCTGCCACTGACTAAATAAACCAACAGGAAGGGAGCAAATATTACGTGCTGTGTATTACGGCCGGCTGATCAAACATTTAAAGCAGGTGAGCACAGGACTTGCCTGAATGCTGCAATGCCAACCTGAGATTAAACTCCCTGCCTGATATGCTGCTATTCTGATCATCATCTCAACCCCGGGAATAAATCTCACACTAGAAACACATGTACTTGAGGTATAGAAGCCGTATACAGTCTTTGTATATGGAGAAAAGGAAAAAAGCCAAGCAGCGCAAGGACGAGACCAGTTACAGGCTACTGGTAGTGAAGCTGGTATAGGCTGGAAAGGGAAAATGCCTTTCCCACGCACAGGTAGGTGTCTCAGGTGCCTGCACTGATCTGTACAGGCTCACAATTAAAGGAAGAATTGAACAGCAGGCAGCAGAAGGTAAAGGGATAGCAGAATTCAGAGGCTCAACTCACCATGCCTCTGCAGGTCCCAAATTCCCCAAGCCCGGAGAGAGCAGACAGAAACAGCAGCGAACTGCTTTCACCAAACACATGCAGCAGGGAACTACTTTCGCCAGACTCCCAAGGAAGGAAAAGCTCTCTAGCATAGAGGAGGAAGCTGCAATACGTGGTCTGCCCAGCACCTAAGCCGGGCATCAAATTCCAAAGCGGCTGCAAGAATTGCTTCCAAGCGCGGGGCCGAGCTACACACCGTCGCGGCATGCTCCAGAAGGCCAGGATCCTCTTACCCGCCGGCACGTTCGGGTGCATGGGGCTCTCTGCGAGGAGGCGAGGCGCCCGCACCACCGGCGTGCCGCACCGCTCCGCACAGGGGCTGCGAGGCTGCGCTGGGGCAGGCGGGGAGCGCGCGGGAGCCGGCCTCGCGCACCCTTTTAACCAGCACCCGCTAATAATGACAGAGCACGGGCGCTCGCCGCCAGCCGCGCGCTCACGCCGCCCTAATTGCCACTGCTGCAGGCAGCGAGCTCAGGAGACAAGTGCAGGGAAGAGCTCAGTCACTGAAACTGGGAAGGAGAAGCAGACTCCTCGGTGAAGCTAAGGGCAGACCCCCTTGCTCGAGTGATCCTGGGCTGCCCAGTGCTCAAACAGACCAGCACAGTCCCACCAACTTGCACAAGGGGACAGCGATTTAGCCCTGCCCCAGACTCACACTCTGAAAGATCTAAACCTTTCTTATTTTAGAAGGAACTAATTCCTAAAAGCTCCTGTGTCAGTCTCATAGTGGAGCCAGGGCTCCTCTGGAAAGGATAAGAAAAAGCCAGAAGGCAAGACCTGCAGCTCTCGCACCTATTCTGGTTTTGATCACGTGCCCCGTGGGATCTCCAGCACTCGCACAGAGAGCTGAGAAACCAACTTTACTGCTGGTTTCACAACCACACCTAAAGGCGCTCTCAGCCCAGCCCTGGCATTGGGAACCACAGGCCACGGTCGGGTAACAAGCAGCTCTCACTGCTTCCTTCTTAGCCACGGCCTTTTCTCACCCGGCAATGACAGTCAGACCTGCCCAAGTCCTTTGCCCCCTGGCGCACAAGGACAGCGAGGTGCAGGCTGCTGCAGGGCAGGTCCCCACGCTCCTCCTAAGCTGCTGCCTCTCACCTGCCCAGCAAGGGAAGGAAAAGGGACCAGGAAGGCAACGAGTGGCACTCACGAATGGCACCGGAGGGGGCTCTGCACAGCACCGCGTCTGACCCCCAGCTCAAGCAGCGTCACCCAGAGCACGCCACATATTGAAACTAATAAGGAAAACCACAAAGAAATGCCAGCGAAACAACAGAGAACAAGAAACCTAGAGAAAGGCAGACAAGGGAATCTTTATGAGAAAAGGTCACCTTATTGAATCACGTATGATAACCTTTCTGTGCATATTTTATGCCATCTTATCATTTTTAATTGAGAAGCTTCTCGTATAAATAATTATGGAAAGCACTTAATTCTTTATTATATTCTGAAGATTACTAGCTCAGACAGGTCCATCACGTACCCATCCACATGAAGTTAAATAAGACTCACAGTGAAGACCTGTGAAGCAGCCAGGGTTATGGAACGTCTTCAGCCCACACCTCCTGTTCTACATCCTGAAGAAAGCACAAATTACGGAAGTCATCTTTCAAACGGGTGAGCCGAACCATTCCCAAATTAAGATAAAGATCTTAAGAAACCCCAGATGCCCAAATTCATCACCTGGGTTTCAAAAGTGCAGAGCACTCTGCAGACCCCGTGGACTTCAAAGAGCCAGCTCCTTGTGCAGGGGGGAAAGGCGAGGAGGGCTTTTTAAGGAACTGTAGCCTGACCGGTAGGTCAGGGCAGGGCAGGGCTGGCTCGGAGGGAGGGCAGCGCTGGAGGAAGGTGCAGGCGCGTTTAGCACCGGAGCTCAGCCCAACCGCCAGAGCTGCATCCTGCTGCCCTGCGGATTTGCTGAATTTATGACTCCTTCTGCCTCTTCTCCTGCAAATGGACTGTATCTTCCCACCGGATCAGCAACAGGAGAGCAGCCCAGGCCGAGCTTAACTAATGAGGTGTTGAAATTCAAAACACTTTCCTTCAAGTGTCCACTAGCCAGCAGGGCAGCATTCAGCTTTGATCCTCAGGCTGCTCACGCCGCTTCCAGCTCTGCTCCATCCCAGCTCACGCCTGACACTGAATTCCACTATGCACCACAAAAACAGACTACCAAAAGACAGGAGGACTAGATGCAAGCAAGGTGCCAATAATCCCTCTCAAAAAATATGTCCACTTGACAGTTCTAATTACAGACAGCCGGGACAGATGCACAAGCCTCATGCTGGAGACAGGAATGTTTTCAATTACCTTTGATCACTAGACTGCCACATCCCCAAATGCTCTGTCAAATTATCCAAGTATGGTGCCTCCCTCTTCATCATTTATATCTCTGAAGCTATTAATGCTAAGAGCAGGTATATGTGGACTAAAGACCACCGTGGATGCCAGCTATGGCTGTGCTCAAACTTCACAACACTATGGCTTGCTGGCTTTGCCTAAAACTGTGGGGGGATTATAGGTTTTGCTTTATGATCTGCCCAACTTGGATTAATATCCACCCACACAGCTGATAAACCTTATTGAAGGGCTCCATGTCACAGTCCAATTAAAAAATAAAACACGACAGGGCAGAAAGGAAGGGGTATTTGTTCACACCTCACAGCTTGTGCACAAACCTTGTCAACAAGACTCCAGAAAGCGAAGTGAAATGTGCCCTAATTGCTGCTCCATGGGCCAGAGATTGCAAGCTCATATGAAGTGGGGGCAGAAAGACAGGATCTGCCTCCACGACTGGCTTCAGCTCAGGGAAGTGGGCAGGGTGACGCGAGCAGTGGGCATTCTTGAGCACAGGCTGTTCTTCAGAGTCAACGAACCATCGTTTCCATTATGGTAGAAAAGCCCTTGTGATGTCAACTAAGAAGTGGTTGCAAAGTTAATTGTGATTTAGAAAATGAAATTTAGATCTCGGTACACAAGCCACAACAGGGAAACGCACTGCTTGACTCCAAGGAATTAAACAAAGCAATGAATGAGGCAAAAATTGCAGCAGTAAAGGCGAATCAGCAGGTTCTGAGGGCGGAAAAGCTTACGTGCTTCCTCGAATGCGGGTAGTCAAGGTCTCGCTGATGAGATACTGAACAAGACCATGGTCCAAAGCTACTTGGACAGACTGAGAAGCAGGAATCCGCTCAGTAAACTTGGTCTGGCAGCCCCATGAATCATAACCAGATGGAAAATCATGTATTGCCTTCTAAAAGAAAAGCACATGTTTGCTGAGAGAGCACAAAGGTTCCCATCTTACATTCCCTCCTTCCATCAGTGGCAAATAAAACCCTAACACTTTTGAGTCAAAGTGATTTTTGAAATAAGAGCACTGCAGTGAGCAGCAGCTTGTTCTTCCAGAAGACCAAACCGAGAGCTGTTTCTCATCACTAGACCTCACACAAATCTCTCTCCTGCAGAACGCTCTGTTTGGATAATGCATTTGCTTAAAGAACAACAACGACAGATCTCCGCAAGCTCAGGAAATGTGAAGTTTCACTAAGAAAGTTCCTGCCTCTGAATTTCTTTTCATTCTTTCTTTCTGCCTCCACTAGTTCACAATCATTTACTTTTTTTCCTCTCATTCATGCTCCAGTCAAACCTTTCCAATGCACATACAAGAGACAGGAACACGCACAAAGAATAGGACAGGTTGGTACAGAACTGAAGTCTCAGCTTGCTCCATGACAAGAGTAAGCAAGAGTTATCATAATTGTATCAGTATTAGAACAGTGGCAATCAGAACCACAAGGTGCTAATTAGGCACTCCTGCTAAGAGTCTTTTGGTAGCTTTCTTGTTTTCTCCCTTACTGACACTTCAGCAAATGAAGGAAGAGCTTCTACGCTCCCCATCACAGCCATAAGATATTTTTTCTTTTATTTCTGACACAAGGTTAGAGGGGGAAATGAGGCAAACAAAGCACCCATGTTTATCCTGACCTACAAGCTCAAGAGCTTTGCCTAAGACAGAATTACGATTCTTTTTGCAAGCCGATTTGGCATGGAAACCCGGGCTCTTCCCTCAGCACCAGGGCAACAAGCCCTGCCATTTCCTGGTGGCAGAGCCACCGCGACGCACCTTCAGCTTCGGCCACACTGGCAGGAGCGCTCCGTACACTGGGAAGGTCGATGGAAGGCCAAGGCAGCACACGTGCAGTGGGCATGTGGCTGCTGCATGACCCTGCTCCACGGTTTCCACATGTTTCTCACAGGAACTGAAGCTTAAAAATAAACATCGTGTTTGGAACAGAAAGCGATGCTTATTTTCATTGAAAAGCCCATGCCCCTGGGCTTGGGAAATGACCTCTGCTGCCTTGTGAGGATTGCTCCTCAGTTACCCACAGACTTGTGCATGAGCTGCCATCGCTCCTGATGCCCTGCCCTTCTCCTAGAGAGAAGGGCAGAGAGATAAACTGTGGTGAACAAGTGACACAGTGTCACTTCAAAAGTGTGGGATGGTGAGTCACACAGGATGAAAATACATTTTTTTCTTCAAAATTCCATGCATTTAACCTTTCTTTTTAAATATTTTAATGAAATATTTGAAAGAACAGTTTTCACTAGACCTGCTACAGATCCAGACGCTGAACCTTGTTTTGCTGGCCGGGTTCTGGACTACCTGATCTACCACTATCTAGTTTTGTTCATTATTATAGATTTACTGTTTATTCTAGGTATATAACACATACATGAGTAAAAAAACATGAAAATGCAAGTTCTCACAGACTTATCAAGTAAAACAAGCCCACTCCCAAGTCTGAGGGTTTCCAGAAATGAAGTTCAGACCATTAAAGAAACAGATTGCTTGCAAGATTTGTGCCTCTGTCTGAATTATTTCTCTTGTTCAAAACTGAGGTTGATGTGTGACGCTTATTCATTTCTACTGGAAAAGATGATGGACTTCGAATTTGGATTCAGGACAGAAGTACAACCTGACTTCAGTGAAGCCAACAGATTAATGCCAGCAGAATATCTTTCTGCATAAGAAATAAAATAAATAAATAATTCAAAATAGCACAAAAATCAACAGGAAAGTATTTGAGGGGACCAAGATGCTTGGAACTAAATTTGAGGCTTTTTCAAAGGATGGCCATTCAAGGTCTGAGTGTTTTCTAGTGAACACTCTTCTAAGGACAATACACATGCAATGCATACAGCAATTATTTCCCACTTACTTCAAAATAAATGTCACCAGAATCAGGCTCTCAAGTTACTGCTTGAGAGCTGTTAGTAAATTTTCCATGTAGGTCACTGTAAAGCCCCAAGCCACCCACTGTGCATATGATATTTATTCTAAAGGGATAAATAATAGAGTGCAGGAAGAAGAACCACACAAACAGCCCATCACATTCCACAGTTATTTAACATATTTTTTGGTCATTTTATTTGTTTTTTTTTTTTTAAACCATTCTCAACACTGTCCTGCTCGAGTCATTAGCGCTATCCTCATGGAATAACACGAGGTTTTTACAAGTCTAGCAAAGCCTCCCCTACTCTATCATTCTAACTTGAGATATACTAGCAGCGATCTCTGGTAAGTTCATAGCTCTTGCTATGAACGTGCAGCGCTGAGCATGGATTTTTTCCTCCCTTTTCTCTTCTTTCTTTTTTGTTTTTCTTTGGTGAGAGCTGGGGGAAGGCAGAGACACTCAGTCTCACAACGTGGCCATTGGTTCTGCTGCTGCCTCTTGCCCTCCAGCCTGCTGAACTTATTTTTTCAGCACACCTTGAAAAAAACCCTAATGGAAACAACCCCACAGTGCCAAAGGTGCAGGCAGCAACTTCCTGACACTTTTCAGGAATGGCCACCACGGGGAATTCTCATGCCCCAAAACCCACCCCGCGTAACCTTCATAACAAAACAGGGCTGAAGGCCTTCAGAAATTATTCAGGTCAGAGCAAATGTTGCTCATGTTTTATCACCCAGGAAACTCCAAAACTGTCCAAGAATGAAGTTACAGGAGCGGAGCAGGCAGCCAGGCAAGCTGGGCAGCTCCACAGCACCGTCTCTCGCAGACAACAAGGCTTCAGTGTCAGAGCAACAAGCACAAGGGCAGAGGGAGCAGGGAAGAAAGCCTCCCCGAGATGCTGCCCAGCGCTGGTGACAAACAGGTGGCTGAGAGCTAAAGAAAGGGACACACACAGAACAAGCCGCGAGACACAGGCATGAATGGAATATTCTTTACAGGCTGCTATGAGGATTTTAAGGAATTAAGAGGGGCTTTTTTTGTTTCCCAGCTTAGTAGAAATGTTCAGGCTTTAATTATCGCTCGTCTCACTGATGGAACATAAATCCTCAAGAATTCCCTTCTGGGGCACTCTGCCGACTTCAACTTACCTGGCGCTTACAAAGGATTTGATTTTGCGGTCGATGCTGCTGTCAGCAAATACGAGAAGCCTATGCTAGAGGGTTTTAGCCCCTTTGTTGATCTCAGTTTGCACAGTCGGGGGACATGAGGCGGACTGGCATTAAAGAAATGCAATGTGTTTTTGCCTTGAATTCCAGGGTGCTACTCCGTGACAGGAGCACCAACAGCCACCTCTCATTTGCAGAAGGATAGCACCCCTCTATCCGAGGGCTCCATCCTGTGGCGCTGAACATGCTCTCCCCGAGCCAGCATTGGGGTAATCCCCATCACTGCGGCACAACCACCCACATTCTTCAAACTGACCATGATCTCAACAGCTCTGCAGGATCAAACCAGAATATTTGGCACTGCAAGGGTCTGAGGCACTCGGGAACCATTTCTTTCAGCAAGCCTGGCTATCGGGTTGTCCAGCACCGCTGCAGGCAAAGGACGTTTCTGCACTGCTCTCCTCATACTTGGTACTGCAGCATAAGGTCCTCCCGGCAAGCACCATGCCCTTGCTTGCGAGCAGCCCAACACACATCCTCAGCCTGTAGTAAGAAACGAAGGCAATGAAATTACGAGTGGAGTAATTTCCAAGCCCTCAGAAAAATCAAATCCAAACCCGGTGGTTTGAGTCGGCCTCTATATCAGTGCTTTAGAAAAGAAGCCGCGCGAGCGCCAGGTCTGGAGCAGCTCACCCTGACCTTCCTAGGCAGCTCTGAGTCCAGTAAGAGACAGCATCACCCCCCCAGAGTCCTCAGCTTGGGCTGCAAGGAAATGCTCTCATTCTCCTTCATTTCTTTTAGAGTCCAAATGGGTTTGAAGACAATGTCACAGGTAAGAGCTGCAGGGAATTGCTCGTGAGCACAACTTGAATCCCCACAAGTGCAGTGAGGCCTGTTTTCCATGCTGGAGACTCCAGCTAGTCTAACCAAATCCCACAAGGAGCCTTCCACGCTGTTTGCTCTGCCCATTTCCTGCACCAGGCTCACAGGAATGGGACTGAGAATAAATCTCTCAGCTAGAGTGAAGCCTTCCCTTTACATCTCTAAAGCTCCATGTACTTTATGCACAGGACATAAAGCAACTTGCCCTGTTGTTCCTGCGCCCTCTGGCAAGCCACTTGCTATGCAAGAGCCAAGTTTTATAGCACAAACAAAGCAGGTTGCTAAATAACTGAGCTGACAAACTGGTTGGAAAGGTTGTGCTTCCAACCTGGTAAGAAGCATGCTGGTCCCTTGACCGCAGCAACAAATCCTGCCCCTGCTTTCATGGAAGAGAAAACGTCTCCCTGGCCCTGCCAAAGTATCAGGCAGGTAAGACAGGCGACCGATATCTCCCGCCCTTGGAGATCAGTCCCTGGGGAGACTGCTGCAGCCGGTGGCACAAGGCAGGGACGAGGAAGGGCCGCACAGTTGCACCCGCTGCGGTGAAACCTCCCCGTGGGTGCTGGCATTTCCTCCAATACTCCTGTAAACCATGCTTGTACCTGCCCTAGAGCAACACAAGATGAGGTGCCATCTCCCAGCAGCATGGCCCAAGTTTCCCATGCATAGCCTGGAAGCAGCCACAAGAGCTACCGCCAGGAGCTCCGCGGTTTCCCGGCATGGACCAGACAAACCTAGCGACAATCAAAACTGAAAAGCTCCTCAGCAAGCAAACTCTTCCCCTGTGACTCCACCTTCAAAAGTCAGTCCCTGAGTATGGCTGTGAGCACGGCACCTGAAACACGACAGCACGAGCCTCCAGCTGGTAGACCTTTACAGATGAGAACTCGTCACTAAAAAGCTAAGATCCTTCTGAGTTCTTAGGCAGCTTATGATCACCACGACCCCTCAGATATTCTTAAAAGGGAGTCGCTGGCTAGCAGCTCTCGCTAGCACATACAGAGAGCAAACCACATGAAGCATATGTGCCTGCAAGTTCCAGGACAAAGACATTTTAATGACTTTTAAAATTAAAATGAGATCCTCTTACACTTTAACCACAAAAAACAATGCTTAACTCCTGACCTGGTCTTTCTTTATCGAGAGGGAAAGCATGGCTGAGCCCATTCTGCAGATGGAAAAGCTGAGAGACAGCGGAAAAAAAGACTCATCTGGTGCCACCCAAGTGGTAAGCAGCAGAGCTGGGAGTACAGAGAGGTCTCATGTCTCAATCCAGTGGAAAAGTGAATTATTGTTATTTTTATTATTTACGCTCCCTCAGTATACGAGAAGCCCATAGGGTTTCTAGCTCCCCTATAAGGGGCTGTCTGCTATTGCACACCACTTTGAGAACTAACCTCACACGTGCAATAGACACAAAAGATAGCAGGCATTCAAAAAGAAGCTGCTACAGTAGTTTTACCTGATGAGGTTGTTAAAATGACATATCTTTAATTGTAAATTACTTCTTTGGAAACAATAGCATGAAAAAAGTGATGGGGACAAAGATCATTGAAATATCACCTTTGCTCCTTCCCACAAAAGAGACATGCCAAGAAAAGAGTCTTACAGAGGATGGAAAATGGGGAATAGCTCACCTGTGTGAAAGACAAATCTCTGGAAACGCTCATGACTGCAATGACCTCTTTGAGAACAGCTCTGGCACCATTTATGCCAGTCTGGGCTTTTCAAACGCCCAACATAAACATTTCCTACCACACATCAATAGGAAAAGAAGCATATTTGGGCCAAGTAACTCGGCACTGGGACTTCATGGGCAGCACATTTCTGCCTCGGGTGAATGTGACCTGCTGCATCAGATCCGATAGCTCTGAGCCACAGTGATGGCTATAATGCCCTTTGGGCTGATGAGGACTATTTGATACCACAAGGCTTGCCTGGAGATTTCCACTGCCTGGGGGCCAGATGTGGCCTTCCGCTCTGCTTTTACAGCAGCAAGTACAGCAGGTTCCTAATCACGAGCAGGGCTCCTAACAGATACAGCAGCGCAGAGCACGACTGATAGGAACAACAAGGCAGTGTCCTGGAGCCAAGGCCTGCGCTGCACCCAGGGCACCTCTGGCTACCCCTGGCTCATGTGGAACAGATCGTGTGGTTACCCCAAAAATATTTGTCTTAGTTCCCTCCTTTTGGCTACCTACTTCTAACGACACATTGCTGGGCTACACTTGATCCAAAGCATCCTTTGTCTAGGAACTAGGTCATGAAGCTGATGCAGAGGTAAATTAAAGAGACACAGGAAACGATATAGAAGCTGCTCCACCCTGCTAAACACTGCAAAGAAGTTGAGGATCTGTCTGCAAGGTCAAGCCAAGCTGACACTGCTGGATCTCTCCCCATTGACCAGTAGCTCCTCATGCTGCACATTCCTTAGAGCTCACACAAAACATACACAAAGGAGAAAATCCCTCTCACCCCAGGGCACTTTGTGGGTCAGAAGGCCACGAGACAGCTGGGACTGTAGTTGGAAACATCAGGGCTCTGCATAGGCAGTGCTCTGCCCAGCTCGCCCGCAGCATAGGAATCCAGCAGGCCCTGTGCACTTGCACAACCCGGGCTCTCCCGTTCGTCCCCCTGCGGTCATGAGAGAGGGAGTACCCCTGCAAACCCACAGGAGGAGGAGAAGGGGTATTAGTGATGGGAACTGTGCCACAACTAGCATTTTCCCTGCTGCATATGACAGAAGCCCTCAGAAAGGACTACAGGCAGTTTCCTGCTGGCAGTCCCACATCACAATGTGGAGGTGCTCCACATCCATGTCATCACAGGGATGTGGCCAGACACCACAGCTGTGCACACAGTGACTGTAAGGACACAGGAAAAGGAGGCTTCAGGAGAGGCTGGCAGTAAGATACTCTCAGAAAGCCCATTTTCATGAGCTGTCCTAACTCAGGGGCTACAAACCCTCTACAGCTCCGGCTGCCCAGTCCTGCTTAGCCTGTGCAGCACTGAGTCAGGTCACTCTCTTGTGTGCAGAAACAACTAAAGACAGGGAAAGCAGCAGCTTTTCCCTTCTCAGCTGCCACCTGATCATTCCTCACCCCATGTGCTTGGCTCTTGGCAAGCACTCGTGCTCCTCGCAGCCCTCCTTGCCTGCAAGGAGCAGGATGGTCGGGTCAGCCTCCCTCCACAGCTGCTCCGTTACCGACACCTCACAAGACTGGAAGCCCTATGGAAGCCGCAGGGATTTGGCAATGGTGGCCTTGCAGAGTCTGGATGGCGGGGCGGGAGATGGAGCAACTGCTTCTGGTTGTAGCTGCAAAAGACTTGTTTTAGGTGACTGAGACTGAGCAAGGTGGCATTTTTGCTTTCACCAGGAAGCAGCTTTTCTAACCATCCATTTAGCAGGAAAAGCTTCTGGGCTGCAGCTACAGTAACCAGGTCAAAGAATAAAGACATTCCTCTGAACAATTAGAGAGAAAGCCCTTATTTCCTTTCTTTTTAATTCCCATTTCATACCCTCAGCAGTGCAGTATGTTTTGTTAAGCGCTTTACACCGTAATTACGCCTCATAACATCCCTTACCTGTAGCAAACACAACCATAGGTGCTGTGCATATGGAGAAATGCAAACACAGAAAGGTAAATACCTCTCCTCGCATCTCACAGGGACCACGTGGCACAGTCAGAAACGAACCCGAGTCAACCAGGGCCCCTAACCTGCATCCTACTCTGTGCAATGGCCACAGACACCAGGTTGCCCTGTCAGCTCCTCAGCTGCTCCAGTGCAAACTGAGAGAAATCAGGAACACTCTGCTAAAAAACATGGACTGATACAGAGGAGGTTCAGCAAGAAAAAGACTCGCAGCTGCTCATAACATACAGGTCTCTCCACAACTTCACGGCCTATTTAACCCCATGAGCTTCTTTATGGACTAAGCAAGTGCTTCTTCGAGCGATGGATTTCAGTTCAGAGAAATGGGAGGTGACTCAAGAGCGATGGCATTTTTACAAACCTTCCTTTTTCTCGGGGAAGCAGCACTAACATTTCTCCCATGGCAGCTTCTCACATTCTTGCAAAGACAGAAGTCTGCCCTGCAAGTTAGCGCTCATGAACAGGTTAGTGCTTTCTCTGAGCTCTGTGTTCCTAGATAATTCCAAATAAAACTCTGGGAGAGAGGAAGAATGCCACTCAGTATTTTCCCCTGGACCAAGTGGGTGTCACTTTGCCAAGGTCATATTATTTCCACACCCTTCACATGTTAAAAGGAGACCAGCCAGTGGCACAGGCCTGTGTTGCACAGCCACCTCCACCCAGCCTCTTTGCTCCCAGCCCAAGCCCATGCTAAGCACAGCACCTCGACGCGCAGGATTGCCCCAAGAGCAAGCAGCTCCCTGGCATTAGAGCCATCTAACCTAGTAATCACACCTTGCACAAGGTATCTACGGGCTTTTATTTTGATGCTGCCTATTGGGAAAGAGGAATACTGCTGATTTCTTTATATACGTAGATACTGCTTTTTTGTTGTTGTTGTTGTTTTGTTTTCCCTTATGCTTCCCAAGATGAATGCTGAGTAAACACTGCAGAATAACACTTGCTATCTCACTCCTGTATTTAAACGAAGTTAAGTGCTCACAGTCTGTATTTTTGTTTACACCTGAACATCGACACAAAGAGAGGTTGTCTCCTTGCAAAGTACCCTTGCTAACTGCTCCTAGAAAACAGTCATCAACCAAGGAAGGCCAGATGTCAAAGAGGAGATAACTTTATGAAATCGCAGCGTCTCCTTCTAGGTTGTTATGGGGAGGAGGAATGGATGGGAGGAGGGCAGCTCCCTCCCTCCACTCCAGGCAGTTTCACTTGCTCTTGCCCTAATAGTATCAAGGAGCTAATGCCCTTGAAAGACTTCTTATCAACAGCAGAAAAAGAATGCTGAGAAAGTTCCAAAAAAGTACGTCTGAGGGCTTAGTGGGCTGAAATACGAGTCTGGGTCTGTCCCACTGTGGCTCAAAGTAAGCATTTGGTTATGATCCTCTGTCAAGGGCTCAGCTCTACATTTTCCGCTTTTTCAGCTTCACTACAAGGAATGGCCTCTGTTCATCTTCCAGAAACATGAACCATCTGACAAAAATAATTTGAAAAAAAAGAAAAAAAAAGAGAAGGGTTCCCATTCCAGTAGTACTAACTCATCATTGGGGCAAAACTTCTTCTCATTAGACCACTTAAAAAGCCTTTGCTAGGCAAGTAAGAGGGAGCTAACCACCACCAAATAAAAGCACTTGGCTCCTGAACGGATTATGCTAAGCACTGCCTCTGCCCAAAGGTTTGTGTTTGTTCGGGAAGAAGGTGAGCACCTGGCAAGTGCCAAAAGGCAGCTGCCAACCTGGGCCCCTGCTAGAAAGGCCAAGACAGGAGGTCTCATGAACACTGTTAGTGTTCCTCATGACTGAGCCAACATGTAGTCTCTAAAAACATGAACAAAATAAAACAATATTCTTTCATGAGTCACAAAAAAAATGCATATGCCAACAAACTAGAACAAAAAATACAGCTGAAGTGGAATCCAAGCATATAAAATAGAAACAGATAAACTGAAGGGCAAAAATTGAAAAGTGACAAAAAATTTTTTTTTTTTTT
>VZSG01000555.1:415944-461974 GCA_013398315.1 Nothoprocta pentlandii
AATCAATTTCCCAAGAATAGAGCTTGCCAGGTACAGGACTGAAAAGAAGCAATTACACATTCTCTGAGGCTCCCTTTGTTAACTGATGCTAGAGACAAAAATACTAGGTTAAAGGGAACACTGATCTTTTTAGAAAGGGTCACTCATATCTTGCTAAAATACCATTTAACCTACAGAAAGGTTTGTGTTTTAGTCTCTCTGTCATGCAAATCCAGCGAGGGCACTTTTCAGCAGCTCAGCCCAGCCCTAGGTTGTTTAAGATTAACCAGCTGCAGTGCCGGGAAGAAACAAAGGCAGGAAGGGACCTGGGAAAGGAGGCACTAAGTGTTAGCTTAAGGCACTCCGTGGTAACACCCAAGGTATCCCAAAACCTGCTTGCTCCTTTGACACAATGGTGCAAAGCGCATCTCTGGGCTCACCCAGGAAGACTTCCTTGGTATAGAAGCTGTTATTACCTGCACAGAGCTCACCAAGGGGCAGCCTGGGTCAGGCTTCAGTGTGGTCCCTGCTCATGGGCCTCATGGCTTGGGTGGCTCAGCATTTATTATTCCTGGTGGCTGAAGTTAAAAGGATGAAAACCATCTGTAACCAATATCACCAACAACTACCACAGTATCTGGCACTGACTGACAGCATGAGGAGTGAGAGTTCCTGAAGTATGTCACCTTCTGAGGCTAGTCTCGGCTCAGCAATGGAGCAACCCCACAAATTTGGCCATCACTGGAAAGTGACTTTCTGCCATCAGCCTACACCAAGCTCAAATGATGCCTTGGTGTCTTGAGAATAGTTTCCCTGCTGCTATTTTCCTCACTGTACTGGAAACAAGAGAGTGCCTGGGCAGTCTCTGTGAACCACCTTTGTGCTCTCAGTCACACGCTGTATGTCCACAGCATGCCCTTTTCTTCCTGCCCCAAACATGCCTCCTCTGGAGGCATAGAAATAGGCTACAAGAGGAGACTCCAGTATGTTCCTCAGCCCACTGACTGCTCTTTACATAAACATGGCCTTGGCAGTCCTTACAAAGGAGGAGATAACCTGAGGAGTACAATCACGCAAGGAGAGAGGTTTGAAAACGCTCCTGGGCACCTCCTCTATCTTTAAAATTCAACCAGAGGTCACTGTGAGCAATTTCTGTGAGGCAGCCATAACTACTTATTCAGGCTACGGAAATCTGCCAAGTCATAGGATCAAGGGGGTTTTGTTCCCTGCAGAATCTCAGCTCCTAGGGCTGCCCTGTTTAAGGAACACCATAAAACCCATAAAGTTGGTTGTGCCAGAGCAGCTATCTGCCATTTTTCTCTTTGCTTTCACACCTGCAAGTAAGGAAGAGATGAGAGGGAAACCTGCAAGCTCCCTAACACAAAGGTGAAACACTGTAGGTGCTAAGTTCAGAAGCAGTTTTCTTCTGTGGCAGAAGAAATAGGTGCCTGGACATACCTACTACTCACAGATGCCATGTACTAGCTCACGTGCTGCCAGCCTCTGTAGAGTTAAAGGGCAGCAGTAATAAAAAAGGCAAAGAGGGAAAAGAAAATGGAACATTTCTTACTCTCCAAACCTAGCCCTCATTTTAATAACTATAAATAAAATACACAACTATTTGCCAAAGCAGGTTAAAAATGAGATTCCTGCTCAGACATCAATGTTTCTCTACAATGAAAGCATTTGCAGCTCGTTTTCTTTAAATGCTTCCTGCTCCTGTGGCATGTGGGTAACTCCAGGTGTGACACTGTATCCCTTCCACACCCTTAGACAGATGCATATTTGGCCAATGTGTTGTTCAATCCTGCCCCTGAAATACCTAGACACAGATGTAAAGATGGTAAAGGTTCCTCCACAGCACTGAGCTTATAGAAGGTGTTTCCTACAACACAGGACTCGTATTCAACCTTTAAAAGCACTAAGAGGCACTTCCAATTCAAGAGCAGAAGTAAACAGGCACCCACATCAACCAAGATGCAGCATTATTTGTACATTGCGTACCATGGCTCGCACCGTCCTCCTGAACCCTTTGCCACTCACAGAGAAGTTAAATGACATAACAAAATCACAAGTGTGCTTATAATGCTGCTCGCCAACTTGTATAAGGGCAGGAACCTCCTACATCCATAGTGCACAATATGAGTTAGGCAAAAGGACTAGACATATGGAGAGAAGAGGCTAACAGGCTTGGAAACAAAAGGTCGTTCAGGGCCCACACCAGCTCCCTGAGTTTCCTCCCTCCCCCAAATCTCAAAACATCTATCACGCTTTGAGAAAAGTGCTCACTTGGACTTTCTTGGCCGTAAATGAAAAAGTAACACCCATCTACACTCTATGTGCTCTAGGGGAACGAGAAAAGCAGCAATAAAATGGCAACATGAAGCCAGAAGATGAGACCTATGCACACTAAATTGTCTCCATCCAGTTGACACCCTCAGTCTCCCGCTGCAGTAAAGCAGAGTCAAAAAACTGCTCAGGGAAACAAGGTCCTCCTTTTGTTCCCTAAGAACTAGAAGCCTTTTTATATTTAAATGAAAATCTGTCAAACTAATTAAGCGAAGATGTAACGGTCTCATTTTGTGCTCATTAAAGAACATGGTAATGGCCAGAAATTCCTCTGACAGAGCGTGGATGTGTGAACATGAATGTCTGGTAACATCTCAAACTTCAGGCCAGACCCTGTCTCTTGTCTTTATGCTAGACCTTGCAAGATGAACAAAAGCCACAGTACTGCTTAAATTAGATGCAAAGTGCTATACTACAACACTCTCATAAGCATGATTCTTGCTCGCGTAAACATCACAGGGGACTCGTGTGATGGTTCCCACCAGGACTGCAGCGTGGCCCTTGTGTCCCTCTGCAATGTGATGTATTGTCCCAGGCCGTGTACAATTTTCTGCTTGAAGATATACAGGCAATACAGCTGTTGCTGTGCATTGCTTTGAATATCATGTCAGCATAACCTCAATAGGACTCAACATTCCTAGCATTTTTTTTGCTTTTTGATAGCCAGAGACAAAAGGAAGGGAGAGAGGGAGAGAGAGACAGACAACTGACATACTGGATTAAACATGCCACTGTGGGTTGCTTACGCTTTTCTCACATCCTTTCCCACTCCTTGGTCTTTATAGCAAAGACATTGCCCCACACTTGGAAGGTAAAGCAGTTTTAAAAATTCAGCTGAATTGGATTTGAAACGCAACCCAGTTTCAAATCAACAAATGCACAAAAGAATCACCAAAGCTCATCTAATGTTGCATGCAGGGGCCAATGTGGAAAACAGTCCTAAGGAGGCATTTTGGAGGCCTGCTGTAGGGAATCAGCAGGCAGTTTTCCTAGGCAATTATTCTGATGCAGACCCTGTACTCCCAAAACTCTAATGCTTCTCAGGGTGGAAGAGTGCAGTGAAATGATGCCAAAGATTTGAACTGAAGCAGCCTCATGCGAAACCAACATGGGTGGATGCTCATGCCATAGGCTGGATTTTCTGGGATAGTACTGCTCTAGGAACAGTGATAGAAGCGAATCATCTTTACCAAATCACACACGTAGGTTAAAAGACACTTCTCAAGGAGTATATGGAAGGCATAGCTTGTCTTCTAGGCTTTGAATCAGGAGGGCTAGAAACTTGAAAGTGGTCCAAGTCAATAGCTTCACAGATCTGATGACTCTGGATCCAGAGCCTTAAAACAAGTATTACCTGTCACATGAGTGGGCAATGTGCTCTAAAGTCAAGGACCCAGCCTTCTTTTCTGGTTTGTTTTTAAAATACTCAGGAGGGAGCAAAGTGCAAAACCCCGCAATAAACACTGAAAAAAAAGAATGAGACTGAACCGTAACAGAGCTTAATCATCTCCCTACTTCCGTTACTGATCCCACCGTGGAAAAAAAAATGAAACAGCCCTACACCACTTGTACTTTCAACAGGGATTATGGGAGCGTCCAGGCATGGATGAAGGATCTGATTTTACAACAGCCTTTCAGCACAGAATGCACAAATCCATGGAGAGATCAAAGGGATAACTAGATATTAAGGTATAGGTAACTCTGGTAGTTTACTCTAAATTAAGCTGGATTTTGTTTCTGCTCAGTGCAGCTCATAACATCCATTTGCAGCTTGCTTTTGTTCCTCGCTTTTTCTGGCAAGGCCAGAAATGATAGCAGCCTCATGCTTGCTCTGCAACTCTGCTCACCGTTCGAGCTTCCATCTAGGAGACTGAGGCCCTAACTGCTGGAAAAATAATGTTTGTGAGGAGAGACTAAAGATGAACTGAGCATTGTAGGATCCTTAAAAAATCTGCAGCAGGTAGCCCAACTGGTAGGACAGTACTCCTCATTCAAGCCAACATGGCTAAAGGGAGAAGTAAACATAGGTATCTAAGTTTTTCTCCTGAATCCTTTAGTTCAGAGACCATCCATGTCTCACTGCTCAGCTGGGAATACCTAAGCAGTGAAGGTCACACACTTTTCACCTCCCGCTATTACTGCCTTTCCTGTCTTACGCCTAGTTCTTTGACAGATCCTTTCCTTGAAGAGGTGCAGAAGGCAGCTCTAAGTTCCCAACTGCAGCTAAATCTCACGTTGCAGAAGCATAGTCATTTTGTCCGAGTAAGATCAAAAGCAAAAGCAAAACCTGAGCAGGTGAAAGGCTAATGGCTCCTGAAGATAGTTCTGCCTTGATAGGGCAGGGATTATTTCTCAGAGCAACCTTTTTCTCATTAGAGGCCGGCAGGTATCAGATTTTAATGACTTGTTTTTCCCATCTCAGCAGGCCCAGAAAGACTTGACTTCCCTGTTCTCCACCACCATCTTGCAGCAGAAATGCTGTGCTTACCTTCTTATCAGGGTTAAATGATACCCGCATTTGAAAGCAGGATTTTTACCCTTTTCCACAACCTTAGGCAAATACACCTAGTTCTGAGAGCTGTCAGGAAGGCAAGTAACCTATTGGAAAATGACAGCTGTCAAATGATAATAAACACCTGTAGAGAGACATTCACCCCCACCATGTACGTATCAGCTTTCACTGAAATTAAACTCTCCTCCCCATGACCAAAGCCACTACAGCTGGCTGCCTCACCTCAAACACAACTTTGTGTGCAGAATGGGTTTTTTTTAGTTTATTTATTGATGGTTTTCCTCCCTCTCCCCATGCAAAAGACCTTCTTGCATAACACATACGAGATGGGTTTCAGTCTGCCAGGTCTCCCACCCTGCTGTCCAGGGGATTTCTCCACATATTTCTTTATTTATTATAGGCTGCTAGGGAAAGAAGGTAAGAGTAGGAACCACTAAAAAAGTCAATATATGGCTGCTTGGTAAAAGTTAAGTAGTCCTTAAGCCTCACCTCACACCTCTTCAAACTCTTACGTAAAATTACAAGTCATTCCTTGTCTTACAGGAATCAAAACACTTAAAAACAATCTGCTGCCGCCAAGTCAGGGAAGGAGGTCAAGCAATTTACAGGGACAGGGCCACAGTTACTTGACCGCAGGAAGAAGAGTCTGCATTTGAGAGATGATTTTCCAGAGGAAGGAAAGTAGAACCATTCATGCAGCCCCAGAGCCTGTTCCTGCTGCTGCATCAAGCCTCTTGCAGCATTAACCTGTTGAAACCCTGTTAAGAGACACAGTTTTCTAGTGGCAAAAGTGCTCCCGGCCTAAGAGCCTGTGTAGCTCAGTGACACTGGTGGAAGCTATAAAACCTCTGAGAGTCATCAGACTTTGCCCCATCACTAGTTGTTACAGCAGATCCCTCAGATACAATGCAACTTCTGCAGGACCTGAGGTAAATATCAGGTAGCATAAAGGGGAAAAAGGAGTTGCTAGACAAGCTATAGCTTTATCATGCGCAACAGCAAGCCACAAGTCTCTACTTGACTAGAAAAACCTGGGGGACTATATGCATATATGAGACTTTTCTGAAAATACCTCCTAGCAAATATGGACCTACTACCAATTTAAACAAAATGACATTTTTGCTGTTGCCAACACATCCGTTGAAGTTCCCTGGACGTCACAGCTCATAAAGAAAACAGTCTCCCCAACCCTAACGCAAGCTGAGCTCCCCAGGCTCGCATGCATCTCGCATGCATCACTGTAGCTGGAACCCAAGCTCCAACACTGCTTATTCATGAGCAGGGCAGAGGACCGGCAAGAAATTGTTCATAAGAAAAGGCAGAGAGACAGGGCAGCCCATTCCTGCGACGCTGTTGCCATGGGCCTGATGGCTTCACAACAGATGGTGGCGCGGGCCAGCGCGCGCCCCGCTCTGAAGCCGTCCACTCGAGCATGCCGCTCGCATTCCTCGCATAGCTCCGGCCGCCCGCCTGCCCGCGCCGCCCCTCCACGCGGCACCGTACCATGCTCGCCGCTTCAGTCAGCCCGCGCTGCGGCCAGGGGCTCTGCACCGGCACCACAGCACATCAGGCACCAGAGTGAAACCTGCTGCCATCTCTGTGGCCTCCCCAGGCCCCAGCCCAACAGGGCAAGTGGCTGTTGCTCCCCTCTGCACCCCTTCTGGTCTCCACAATCCAAACTCCACTCGCTAGCAGGTCCAGCCCAAATCTGTCTGCCTGCCTCACTCATCATCCTCCTAACCCCTGCCAAGGCCAAGTACCTGGGATGGTGCCTCTTCCTCCCTTTTTCCCCTGATGCAGACAAAGAACAAACACGAAGCTTGAGAAAAGACTATTTGTGACTTGAGCTTGACATTGGTCTGTAGGATAGAGCGCATGTCCCTCTCCACCTCGGCAGAGATTTCTCCTTCACACAAATCAGCAGTGGTTTACATTTTGTATTTATGAGCTTAAGCTAGAAATGAAGAGGAAATGGCTTTTCCAGGTGACTCTTTAATCTTTCCTACATTACTTGCTCTCTTTCCCCCTTTTCTATCCATCTTGAACATGCTGGGATCCCACTGCTCAGGGCACGCACTTAACTCAAGGGGCATTTGCTGCTGCCACCAGCTCCTGGCCCATTAAAACTGGCAGCCACGAGTGCATGTTGGATGAGGCAGAGCATGCAGTATTCATGAATTCCGAGGCTTGAGAACAGTGTTTCAAGACACTTGTCTCCAGCAGGCAGCTCACAGCAGCCTTTCCTACGGGGCCAGGCAAACAGGGCCTGCTACAAGCAGCCTGGCAGGTGAGAAAGCAGCACAGCAACGACTGCAACAAAAGCGCCTGCAAAGAGAGCCAGCCCCTATTTACCAAAACAAACAAACCCAAAGTTAAAGATATACCAGCAATGATAACTAAGCCATGAGTTTAAAGGCCAGTTAATTGGTTTGCTAAGGGAGCTAATAGCTCAGAAAATAATCAAAATCAAAGTTCAGCGAACCTAGTTACATGATTTGTCAAATAACCTAAGAGGGCAGACAGGTATATAACATACAACTGGTCTCCAACTCAGGCAAACTGGTGCACACCCGAACAAGAGCTGTTGCCATCTCAGAAGATCCCATCTCCCTCAGCCTCTTCCTTCTGTCTGCTCTGTTCCCATATCAAGCAAACAGTAAGAATATATTCTAGTCTGCATGGCTTACCCACCTGCATGAAACATGGATGTAAGCGTTGGCCTGATTTGATGCTTGAACAACTCTCAATGAGGTAAGAAGAGATAAAATAAAAAAGCACCATAATATATCCCAGACTGTAAAACTGCAAGATGTATCCTGCACATCACTGTGCATTCAAGTCAGACTCTCTGCTCCTAAAATTCACCATCCTAAGCGCATGGTGTTATTTGTAGCCATTGGCATCAGGGAAGGAAATGCTTTAATCCAACTGCACAGCCCTAGAGGCTCTTGGAAGCTCACACTGTCCTGTGGCTGCCAGCACTCCTTGAGCTCCAACTCTGATAACTAGATGTTTTACACTAAACCCCAACCTTTCCCAACAAAGGGGACATAAGCAGCTCCAGCTCCCTGCTTGCTGCAAGCTTCCACATAGCACTGAACAACCTCTCACAGCTTCTCCCAGGCCTCCCTTGAGCTCCGAAGGCCCCGCACCACTTAGGCCCATCCAGCTCCCTCCATATAACACTTGATCCCCCTCACAAAGTGCTGCCATGAGGTCTGATGACACCGCAGCCACCACGCTGTGCCCGGCTTGCTTGGCTGTAGCCGGCGAGGCCGCCTACCTTCCTGGTCGGATAGCAGAGCGCAGCTCAGGTGTCCCCGTCCGTACAGCTGGCACTGCCTGCCATTTGGAGAGCACAGTGCCCCACCAAGGGAAGCCCAGCAGCAGGCGCACCGGGATTAAGATAACGAAATGCTGAGACAGGTGCTGCGCGCAGAGGCTCCTCGGCACTAGTGCGGCAGCAGAAAGCAGGAGGTTTGCCCAGGGCAGGCAGCTCAGATTACGGCCCTCCTACCAAGCAGTCGTCAGCAGGCCTGACAGACAGGAGCAGGCACCGGAACTGTGAGCAAAAGAGGAATTTGCTGAATGAAAGTGTCACTCACCCCCATCCCGACCCTCCCGTATTCCTGCTGCAGCAGACAGTTGGCTGGCCCTCTGGCTGAACGTATAGGCTTTGGGGAGGGGGGGGAAAAAGCTGTATTTAATCAAGTACTCAGTCACACAACTTATGTACTGATTCTCTTGAAATTCACTCCCCAAATTCCATTTGGAAAAACTAACTGTGAGTGAGGACATAGGATCTAGACTCACAGTGGAAGAAAGGCATAGCAGGACTGTGCTTCAGTCTTGAAACTGAAATGACGTGACTGAAAAATCATCACAAAGCTGATAAAATCCAATTATTTCCAGTACTGCCCCTGCGGTGCCCTTTGAAGCTGTTAGCCTGCAGCCCTTTGCACCTCCACAGGTAACAGGTACCTCACTCAAGTACAGGTTTTGTCCTTCAGACTAAGGGTCAGGGCAGACAGCTCCAGGGGCAGATATGACACATGCAACAGCTGATTCATTCATCCTGCTTCCTTCTGACCCATCTCCAACCTAATCCACAGGACGTTTTAAGAGCGGACTGTAAAGGGTGCTTTGCACAGCACTCAGAGAACTCTCAGCTTCTCTGGCTTTAACAGCTTGATTACTGCCCCAAGGCAGCAAACTAGCCCAGAAGCTCCTGGTGGCTGCAGGCAGCTAAAACAGGGTGGCAGTTACCAGAAACCACTGTGCTTGTAATGCTGTTCTGTAAGGGGAAGGCAAGGGAGGGGACAGGTTTCTGTGCCCAGTAGAAAAAAACATTATGGCAGCTGGCAACTGTTCTTAGTGGCTTAGAACCCCCCACTGGCCATGCTGTGGCCTGAAGCTGCTCTTCAGCAATCACCTCTGGAGCTATTTCTGCACATTTACCAGTAACCATGGGAAATTCCCTCAAAGCCTGACAGCCTAAATTACAGCCAATTAAATCCTAGACAGGAAGCTGCTGCAGATGATTTCAAAACTATGCTGCTTCTTCCCTTATCTACTTCTTTTTGGGGATTTTTAATTTATTTCCAGTCTTTACTAATGAGATGCAATTTCAACTCTATGACAGCACAGAAAGCATCAATAATGAAAACACTAATGCTTGAAACAGAAAACTGCAAGTTTGATTCTGCACGTAAACAAGTTTTAGAGCATCTACTTCCCAAACCATGTGCCCAGCAGATCCCAGAGAAGCTGCACCACCATGTCTGAACCCTGACAAGCCAGATCCGTTTACATCTACTGAGGATGTCATTATTTCTAGCAGTCCTTTTAGACTCCAAATGACCATTCATTTTGCTAGCATGTTATAAAGAGGTACATTAAAAGAATCTCCCACCACCAACAATCCTGCACAAAAAGCAGGTGAGGCAGCAGAGCATTTGCAGCATCTGGCAGACATGGAGCCAAGAGTCAAGATTGCCAGCGTGCACTGCAAAGCTGAGGAGTCCACAGACTACAACAGTGCTCACCACAAGGCCACCCACAGCTGCTGCTGCCGCCACCTTGAGTCCCTCAAGCTGGTGGTCTTAAAACCTCTGTATGCAGCAGCCTTTCCTTTCTACATTTCTTTGGCCATGATCATTAAGAAAGAAAATCCCCACCCTGGAAAGCCCCTCTGGAAACACCCTATGCATTGCTGCAGAGTGGGTAGGGAGGCAAGCTCCAGTCTAATTAATTCCATTCACAAATTTGGAATTATTTGAGGTAATTTTTTGGCACTCTCTCAGATCCAACACAAAATTACATGAGTGTCATAAGAGGAAAGGATTAGTCCAGAGAGTTCTTTGAAGAATTGTACTGGCACTTGGCTTTTTGTAACCATGCCAGCAGCCTCCCCTCTCTCTAGGAACAGCTCATTTTCTCCCAGTCAATGAGGGAAATTGCTGCTCAGTGAGGATCAGAGCCAAAGCCTTTCGGAGCCCGTGGGAATCTTTGCAGCCATTTCCAAGGGCTTGAATCAGCCCTAGGAAGGAGCCTTACTGACATCTTCCACGCTTCCAAGTGCTCATTTATCCCAGTGAGACTCACCCCCCGCCCCCGCCAAACACACACCTTTTTAAATCCTGAGCTCTTCCTTGCTAAAACAAAAAAGACTTTGTAACTAGGGAACCAGGTATTCAGGATGTTTGGGATTCACTCCTGACTTGGCTGCAACGGTCTTGGAGCCATCTTTGCATGTGTCAGAGAAATAAAACTCATGACCCACGTTACATGGAAAATCTGTATTAAGATCCAAAAATGAACACGCAGATTCAAGTTAAAACCAAGGATAAACTGTATCTTGTCCTTTCACAGAGCTTTCAGCACAAGAGGAAAAAATGGTGATTTCTATCCTCAACCCTCCATTATCTGATGCTTACTGTTGGTCTCAGGCCTCTTAGAGACAGGAACAGCTTCCCACTGCATATACACATACCTACAGTGCCACTCTAAGCAGCGGGCTACTAAAACATTGACAGTAGATGTGACACTGAGAAAAATACAGAGGGGGAAGCTCTTTTTACCTCCAGGTAATACAATCCCTTTCAAAAACATTAAGTATCACTTTTGGAAGAACATGAGAATTTCAGCCCCAGTACTCCCCCCCTTCTCAGCACATCATTAACAATTACCTTTTCCAGCACTTATTAACTACAGCAGATGAACTGTGCTCACATTTATGATATGCCAGAAGAGAACAAATGAGCTGACTGCTGCTGCTACCAAACAAGCAATCAGCTGGGCAACACAGCCCTCATATTAGCCTGCTCAGTGAACTTCATAAGCTAGAGTTTATTTCCTCCCGTTAGGCCATAAAAGAAAATACACTGAGCATTATAAGCTAGGAAAAAGCACAGCAAATGCCTCTAGAGAACTGAAAATAAAGTAGCCAGACAGAAGAAGGGAGACTATGAGCTTACAAGTTCTTCAAAAAAGCTTCCAAGCTAAATACAAAGAAAAAGACACAGAAAAGCATAAGGTAATAAAATCACGTAAACACACACATACAACTACATATACTGTTTACTCTCCCTGTATCAGAAAGACATCCTTGCCTTTTTAAGTCCTTCAGACAAAGCATCTTTTGCTTCTCAGAAGGCGCAACTCCTAATGCAACGTTACCCTGACCTACGTGTGCTCCTGTGACACACTGAAATAACACTAACTGCAGGTTCTAGATTCGTAGATACATTTATGGCTTGGTACATAAAGTGCATTTGATAACTATAGGCCATAACCATAGGATGACACTGGCATTTTGTGCTTTCTGAGTTACTCTTCCACCAGCTTCACAGGGAAGATTTCCAGCTGGGGTAAACTATGATCATTTGGCTGAAATTAAAGGACAATTTGCCCGAGTCTCTAAGTTGAAAATTTCTTGGATGAGATAACTTTTGAGTTTGAAATACGACCATCTAAATTACTAAGCAAGGTCTGAATCAGTCTCTAAAACACTTATTCTTTCGAGACAGAGCAGGGACGGCAATTCTGGTATAATTTCAAAGGAAAGTCATCAACATGTTCATGACAGACATCATAAATACAGAGGAGCTTCAGAAAACTGTCTCTCAGGCCAGCTAAGCACAGCTTTGCCTCCACTCAGTTGGTTACATATTGAAGGAGGCCTTATCAGCATAAGGGCAGGCACCACTACCTTCTCCTTACCATTAACACTGAAAAAAAACCTGTGTTTGCTTACATCTTGCTTGAGAGCTGTCCCAGAAAGCAAGACCTGATGCAGGCTTTCACTGCAGTGGAGCAGACAATGTGAACTGGGCAAAGACCAACCCCTCACAGACCAGTGAAGCTATTAAGAGGCATCAGGAGCAGAGGCAGCCTGGCAATTTAATTGTACGATTTATGTCATGTGAAAACTAGTGCTTGAGCCCACAGCACCAGTTCCCACTTTAAGATGCTGCAGATTTGCATTGACAGAGGACTCACCCATAGGCTGCCATGGAGAACAAGGCAGACGGGTGGCTTTCCTGCAACCAGCTCAGAAATGCTAAGCTTGAATGTCATGGGGGACCTAAGGTGAGCTGTTAAGAGTACTATGAGATGCTAGGACAAGCACACGCTATAGATACCCAGTGTGTTTCATCTTTCCTATAATATTATATATACTACATATGTAAAACTTGAACAGGATCCCTATAGTAGCTCATCTTCCTGTGACAGATCCATGCTGAGACACACATGCTGTGCACACACACCTAGCAAATCATCCATAGTCTGTGCTTCAAGATGCTGCTTGTGAGATCGCTACTTCATGCGGAGCCAGCCCTGTAAATGCAAGCATCACCAAAGCCCCTCACCTCCCTCATCAGAGCCTACCTGCTGGCCTGCACACCAGGAGCACAACCCTCCAAGCTCTGTGGGACTCTTGCACATTACAGCATACAGAGCAAGGGCCTAAAACATGGGCAGTTCTCACTTAAGCCTTGCTGTTCCACCAGACTCCTAACAGAGCTTTTCACTTGCTAACCATGACGGCTACTAGATCCAAGGATCAAGGATCCAGTGGCCAAATTCTGACCTGAAGTAACTAATTTGAAGCCCATTCTTGTCAACAAAGCTGTGCTGCTTTACACCAACACTGCAGATGCAGTTGCCCACCAAAAGCCCATTTCACTAGGTCCAGGCATCTCAAAAACAGCCCCCTCTGCCCTCCCTGTACCAAGCAACAGCCAACACCAGAGCAGCTGCCAGGAATACCTTGTACAAGGCCCTAGTTCAAACAGTGGTCGTGCCAGAAAGGCCGCCTGGAGCTGTTGTCCCTGTGACTCCAGTTGCCTCCAGCCCGATATTCGCCCAACAGCTACATTTGCCATCATGCCTCAGTGATCTAATTGCTGCTGTTATGAACATGTTGAATGTAAAACTGTGTAAACAGTGTGACACTCCGGCAGCCATTCTTGTTTAGTGACCTGTGAACAAGTCTATTTTTGGCAGCTGCTGTAGGCCGCTGTGGTCACGGCCATGTGGACAAGGCAACGCATGCATTTCCAGCCTTATCTTCAGCCCATGTAAGCATGGGCAAAACAATTGGATTCAACTGAAATAACAAAAGGATCTGGGTCTTTTTTTAATTGTGTCCTAGCCAAATAGCACAGCTGGAAACACAGTGATGGAAAAAACAAAGCTCCTTCCACAAAACTAAAAGGTCTGCAAAGTTTTGTATTCAAAAGGCAGGAAGGGGAAGGAGAAATATGGTAATTTGGTTATGCTAGTACTAACTGTGTTAAGAAGCAATGCCCTGACATGCAAAGTGGTTCTTCCTCAGGTTTCCGCACAAGGAAGAGCGAGGTATCACCCAGCCTGTCCTTGGCAGACCCATCACAGGCCTGAGGTCTCCCGAAATCCAGCAACACAGATATCTGAGGCCACTGCCCTCAAAATAACCAGGCCTAAGGCCTATCAACAAGAAACACTCTCACTCCTATGGTGACCTGAAGGCTCAGGCAAATCATTTGGTCATTCTGACTCACATTCCCATCTCAAAATGGGACCAACAATATTCTGGCCATTAAGAGTTTGTTAATACTCCAGATGAGGAACTGCCACATGCAAAGAGACCGGCACAAAAGACTCCTTCCCAGCTTGGAGAAGATGCAACTCACCTGAAATGTAGTTATTCTGACCACATAATTAAGTTTCCTCCAGCATGTGACAGCTCCACATACACCAACGCCCACATGCCCACTCTATTAACCTTTACATTACAAATATGTCTCAAAACAAAAACCAATAATTTGCATAACCATCCAAGAAACTGAATTTTGTCAAAAAGGAATCAACCTAAGCCCAGCTCCAACAGCCCACACATTCAATGGCCATATAATGCACGGCAAAACTGTAAGCAAGTGACATAGAGGCAATCACAACAAGCAGTTTTATGCCCTGGGAAAACCACAAATGACAGAGCTGGTGGCTCAGGCTTTCATTTTAGACACCCACTAGCTGACTCTTCTCCCACTACCATATACTGACACAAGGGTGTTTATATGAGCCTATTCAATACGGTTTTGCCACAACTCATTTTCCAGATGATGCAACCCCAAGTCTTGCATTTCAGTGCTACACAAGGCAAAAGGTTTTTTTCCCCCCTGTAGCTGAGTTGCAGATTTCAGCTGCCCTTTCCACAGCCCTTTGAGTCAAGTATTTCTGTGTTTACATTATTTCTCTACTAATTGATTTTGTGATCCATAAAACATCAAGTCATCTTGCATCATCTCAGACTTACCTGCTCTACCTGTCTCAGATACTAGAATCTTACCTTTGTCCTGATATAACAACTGAGATTAAACAGAAATCTGAGTGTGCTGAAATGGGAGGCATACAATTATGTGGACACAGTCAAAAACAAACTACAAACCCTCTAGTTGATCCTCTTTGTAAAAAACTCGATTAAAATATCTGAGCTTTCTACATGCTATAATTTCTGATGCAATCATCATCCTTAGAGATGTCCTGAATTTTTGATACAGCTACAAACCCTTTCAAAAACATGCTGACTTTGAACATGCATCAGTACAAACCAAAAGCACAGTCACAAAGCAGACATTATTTGCATGTGGCTTTTAGCAGTTGTAGTCCAAGGCAGCATGAGTTTCCATCACTTCCCAGTGAGAAGCTTTAATAAACACTAAAATCACTAAAAACCTCTAAAATATAAAGGACTTTTTAGGCAGTTCTCAGACTCCTGGTGTTTGTGGCAAATAACCCGCATCCACTTCAATTCAGTTATGACCAATTTATAACAATCAACTCATTTGGCACTCAATAGTTCACTTGCAGCTGAGAGAAGTGCCAAAGACCATCATCTTGTCCACGTAATATAAAGAACAGTTCTAGTCAGGAAGCACACCAAGTGTTTTCTTGGCCAGGCTTAATGGCTAAACTCAACTCATTAGGTGTGGCCTAAAACAATCTGCATATCCTTGGTACTTCACCCTTATCTAAGATTTTGGCTTGCAAATGTTTGCTTGTACATCATCGCAGAGAGACCTGCAGCACAGCCTTACCTGAAAAGGTAGCTCCGCATAGCTCAGGATGTGCATTGAGATCTTGTCCTCAATTAGTCTGTTGTGAGTGGCTTTCTTTTTAAATGCTACTGCATTTCACTCCACATTTTTGGATTATTTTTTTCTTCTCCTTTATATAAAAACTCTCCTTTCACTGCTCCAATCTTTCCCACCATTGTGCCCTGGAATTTTTCTCCAACTCCCTCCTCCCCTCTTTCTTCCTCGAACTGGAAGCAACATCTTTGTTTTCTACCTTGCCACCAGCTGGCCAGAGAGCTGAGTCGTGCCACCTCTGGGGACTGCAAGAACTGGGACAATTTCTGGCCCCTGCCCCCAGCGCAGCCAGGACCTCACATTTCTGTTCTGCTGCTACTTCCGCAGCCCGCGCTGCCAAGTCAGCTGGGACTGAGTCAAGTTAGCTGAACAGAGGGTTGGGCTCTCACCTCTTCTGTGCAGTCTTTCAGCTCCAAGTGTATGGACTGCCACAGAGCTTTTAACTGAAGTACCTTAGCAAGGAGTTAAGTGAACCAAGCACCTCAGAGTTAGTGTTTCATCTTCTGCTGCTGCTGAAATGAAACCATGACAGGCTCTGAAGCAATTTTCCTCAAGTTCAACATGGTCTTCCCCCCTGGAAAATGTGAAATTCCCTTTCATACCCATTAAAAAAGGGAATAAAGAGTAAAAAGGAACTTAAAAGTAATGGGGGAAAGATACTATTATGTTAAATTCTGAAGTACTTTCTATACTTCCTATACCTCTTTCTCTAACTTATCAACTTTCCTAAGAACCATGTGATGAACGTGCATTGGGATCACTCTACTTGACTCCTACTGCCTGTGAAAAATAGCCAAGCTTAGACAAAGTTCTTTATTTTCTCTTTTAAGCTGCAAAAAGAAGTCTTAAAGCTTTGACACATGTGGCCTAGCAATTCCAAAATTCCTCAGGAAAATATTAGGACCTGAGTTTTACCCTGACTCTGACACTACTAACCTTAAGTACATCACTTCTGCTTATAAGCAGATATCTAAATATACACATCCATAGGTGTGTGCATATTTATATGAACGTGTATGTATAATGAGGAGAACACTCATCCACTACTGCATTCAGTTTGAGATGTATGGGGCCCAATTGCCCACTGTACTTGTTCCAGTCTGTAGGATGCTAAAGCATTTTCCACCGAGGCAGTTTTCAGATGCACTCAAACTTTTTTTTCTAACTTAAGTGGATAGAAAAATCTTGGGGTGAAATTTTTCTAACAGGACTCCAGGGTTTGCATACTACATTTTTCTTACCTTGTCATTTCTTTTTCCTTTTCTTTTAAGTAGATAGATCGAGGGTGAAGACATTTTTCTCTTTAGACCAAACAAATCAGATAGTTAACTAGCTCATCCAGGCAAAATTAAAGTGTAATCAATTGAATATTCATAGTTTTGCTATTTTAAGTTGAATCCAACATTTTATTCCATCAGTACAGTAAGGCAACGATTTAAATAAGCCTTAAAAATTTTTAGAATAAGTTTTACTGATTAGAGAAAATAGTCTGAATTTCTTTTGCAAATATCCTCCCAGTGGCTACACAAAGTACCAAATCTGTAAGTGAATATCCCAAATGTATCCTCAGGTCATTACAGTGCCTAATGATATTTTAAGTTAGCATTTAAGTAAACACCATGCAGTCAGCAGGAACGTAACATGCACTTCAGAAAGCAGCACAGTGCCTGAGCTCTTCATGCTTGCCCAACTCGCACATCGTTACTCTCAGTTTAGCCAGTTCTTCCAAATTAATGACTCAAGCTGGTGCCATTGGCTTGGCTAACAGCAGCTCTTCAGCTATGCTGATCTTGACCCAGATTCTTCTCTGTTTCAGTGTGCAAATTGAGGACATGGCCCTCCAAAAGGTGATACTAGCTATCATCTAACTGGCACAGACAAGTGTTTGGACATACTTACAGTAGAAAACACAAGGGAAATGCCTCTGCTAAGGTCTTAAAACTGATTCCAAATGTGCATTGAAGTTTAAGATGAGGTGGCCTGATCCTAAGACATTCCTTTTTATCCTGCATGTCCGTAGAAGACAACTGTCACAATTAGCATAGGTGAGTTAAGTTCAGCACAGTATCCGAAACCCTTCGTGCTGGCATTATGTGAGGTAGTTGCAAAGCACAAATTAGCAACACTCTCAGAGAGCCTCAAACAAACACTTATAAAGAGGAAGGGACTGCTTGTAAATCATTGAATATGAATCCCAACTTGTCATACAGCAGGAAAGCAGGGAAAAAGCATCAGATAAATATTTCCCATGCTTGGACCTCACAATACAAAAGAAGTATTGAAATGCTGGTTGAAAGGAACCAACCTTTGCCCTTGGACTTCTGCTTGTGTGCTTAAAACAAGGCTACTTGCCAACATTAGATGATGCCAAGTCAGAGGCTTTCAGAAGGCTATGTAAAGGGGGAGGCTGTGACACTCTACAGACTAAGTGAGCAAGGGAGTGCTGCGTATTGCCTACCTGCGGACAACTAGCTTCAGTTTCTTGAAGGACCCTTTAACCAGAGAGATGGCCTCTCTTCTGGAGCTGCTCAGTTCCACTTCATTGATGTTCACCACCTCGTCACCAGGATGCAGCTTGGAAGGCAGGGAGGCTGCTTTACCTCCCTCTTCGATCTACACGGGAAAGAAAGAAATGTGAGGCACGCCTGTGACAGCTTAGCTATCACATGCAGAGCTGTGCATACGTTTCTGGTGAAGGAACAAGGCTACAAAACCCATCATCAGCTCTCCAAATAACAAACATCACCTCCCTGTCAGCTTACCAAAATATCTACCTTTCATATGGATAGATAATGGGACTTGGCAGCCCAACACATTCTGCCAAGAAATATTGTTTTGAATAAGCCTGCAAAGTTGTTGGCAGGTGGAAGCAGTAAGTGCCAGCACAACAGTAATGGAACCTCTGAGGAGAGCATCAAGGCACCAACTCAAGTGCAAAGCTTGGATTGAAGAGCATGGTATGATTTTCTGCTTAAGCTTCTCTTCATCACAGAGCTAGCTGGTTAACAACAGCTTGTTACAGTACCAAGGTACATGTACTTAATGGCACACAGCAGCTCTGCAGTGTTTTTCAGATAAGCATTTCAAAGCACATTATAAAAGGAGAGAATGAATTTTATGAGCAAGCGAGCACATTGCCAAAGGCTTTGCAGTGACATAATGACTAACAGAAGTTCAGGACATTTCCTTGTGCGTTTGCAATGGTCCATTGTGCCCACTGCATGGTCCTTCCTGCACACCCTCCAACAGTATGCCAGCAGAAGACAAAAAAAACAGGACCAGGGTTTCCAACTCCTACCCTTCTCCACTAGTCAACTACTCCTCAGAAAGGCACACGAGCACAGTAATAATGAATATTAGCAATAAAGTACAACCAAAATTGCTATTATTACAAAGCCTGTTACCACAGAAATCTGATGCTCAAAGCACTTGGCAGCCCACGCTCTGCAGCCCGTGTCAGCAATCACCATGTTGCCCACGCTCAAGTATAAAACCATGTGGTACATCAGAGGTACCATCTCCTGTTTCAGTCTTTCAACCCCCCAAACAATACATGCCCATACATTCTAAAGCATGGAAACAAAAAGACACAGCTGAATTGGATTAAGAGTGATTCAGTCAGTGAAAAAGCCAAGTATTTTACAGGGGTGCCATTTTCTGAGCAGTGAAATCGTACACACACTTCAACAAGTCACTACTCTTTTCGACTTATGCTGAACAAAGCATAATTGACTCAGACATGTACTTCAGCCCATGTAGACACATTACCCAGATTCTTTACCAGTACATTGCTTTGTGCTGAATGGCAGATTTTCATAGGCAAAGACATCCTGTTCTTCTAAAGAATAGCATTCGAGCTCATGCATCTTATAGCACTTAAAATGTAACTTAAACATTAGCTAATCAATTGTTTAGCCCCTTCCAAAGGCAGGTAAAAATCATTCTGTCATTCCTGCTACAAGGAAGTCATTCCACTGATGAATGGGGCTTTTCTTCTCAAGAGCTGGATAAAACCACAGGAATGAGACTTCATACGAAGAGCCTTGTATCACAATTACCAGGAAGGGACAGAGATGAAACATTAGACCTTGCTGCCAACAGAAATAAATAGCAAATTAAAAACACAATATTGCTTCAGTTGCTTGCTGTACTAAAGAAAAAGAGGTGGGTACCATGCAGGGCAAATACAATAGAGTCGGATACCATGGGGTAGATTAACCTACAATACAGTTAACAGCAGCAATTTTGAGGTTTGTTCTTGTTTTATCACATAGAATGGAGAAGACATTCTTGGACCAGTATTTACTTGTAACAAATACCAACTACTTCAAAGGTAGAGATACTCATCAAAAGCATTTCTATTAACTTCTGCTTTGAAAACTATTCAGTGAGAAATAAACACCCTTTAATAATGGAATTCTATTTACTTTTTTTAAAAAAATTTTTTATTCCATAGGATCACTTAAGATCCCCTGTCGCCACACCGTCTAGAAATTTGTTTTTCCACTCAATGCAAATGGGAGGTTGTATTCTTCCACAATCAAAGTCACAAGTAGCCTTATATTTGAGACTTTACAGAAACACTAAATACCACAGTGCTTCTGGTAAGATTGTTAGTGGTGGTAACATTGGGAAAAGCTTTAAAAGAGTCTTTCTTGATATGTTCCCATTTGTGTCTTTTTGTTTCAGCTAACATTTCCTTCCAAACACTCAATTTTCAGTACTTTAAAATAAATATTAACTTAATATAGGTTGTGCATCTTGCAGCTAATAACCATCTGTGCTTTGCACAGCTAAGCGCAGAAACCAAGACAAACCATCCTTGCCACCTTCTCACCTGGTTACGAGACTCTCTCCCTCACTCTCACCACTCTATGTGTGGGCTTGGCAGCCTGAACAAAATTTAGCCTGAAGAACATATATGTTGATGTGCATTCACATCTCAAGTTTGGACTTTGCAAGCTGGCTCTATAGGCACAGGTGTTACATGGTCACTATACCAGATGCAAGCTAAGGGACAGAGACATGCTGAGGATGAACAGAGGGCAAGATGAATCATTTGGCACCAGTGTAACCCCAGAAATGACACTGACTGCTGTCCACATCCTCCCTTGCCCAGGCAGACTGTAGTTCCAGGCAAAAAGAAAGAGAAAAAAACAAGACTTTAACATGCTCATCAGCTCCTCACTTGGACATCAGACTCGTCTTGTCACTCTGGTTCCACGTGGTGATTGCCGAGTTGTGTTGCCATCCCTGGACCTGCTGCTGACTCGCAGTCCTGGCTTGACTTGAAAGCTATCTCATCACCACCATCTCATTTGATGGGTTGGACTCCCAGCTGAGCTCAGCTGCTGCCTCCAGGTCCTTCCAGTCCACCAGCCCCTGTCCCCTTTGGAAGCAGCCAGCCCTGGCACAGCCCTGACACTGCATGTCCTGGCAAGTAAGAGGCCACCACAAGATTTTTCCTGCTTGCCCATCTCTCCAAAGCAGTCAGTCACCAAAGTTGTTGCCTCTGGGCTAACACCGGAGCTAATCTGCTGCAGCTCATGGCAACTCTGGAAGCTCAGGGCAACTGCATGGGAAGCTCCAGTATTCAGAGTCAAGATTCCCATCACGTAACTTTTTGCCTTGGCATTGATCATGTCTGTCAAGTTACACATCTTTTAGTCATTGATGGAGCACAATGCTTCAAAAAGTGCTTTGCTAAAAATGTGTGCTACAGTCTGACTGTAACCAATAAGGCACTTAAATGCTTGCACAAGCTGATGCTTGAATACTATGCTGAATAGATTTTAACATGCCCAGGCTCTCCTTTCTACATAGTAAAGAAAAACACTAGTAAATTGGAGGTAGCAGCACCAGCATAACTTTGTGTTTGTCCTCATTCCAGAGTCTGCAGGCACAGTGCCCTTCCTCAGTAAGCTAGATGGTCACCTTCTCGCAATTTCTTTAGAAATACCTTGAAGAAAGCTCTTCCTGAAGCTCTCGAGTACCACAAGATCATGCAGAATTTCTAACTAGTTTTCTGATTGTATGATTGCTAGATTCTCTCACCCCGACACACCACATCTCTTGACACTGACAGAATCAAGTCCTTTCCATCTCCATTTTTTTCCTAAGACAAGGGAGCTTTTGACTTTCTCTAAAGAGCCAAAACTGGTGAGATTTTCTGTACTTTCTGTATCATGCACCAGGGATATATCCTTTTCTAGGGGATGTTTCACCAAACTATGAGAGTTTCTAACTCCTGTGAGAAACCAAACTTCAGTAAAGGCTGTGATTACAACATGCCCTCGCCATACACTTTGTTCTGCTTTCCTCAACCACATCTAGTCAATTCACTCAGGTTTTCCTAAATACAAAAATAAATTCTTCCTCAGTACAGCCACTTTAAAACACATTGCAGTCTGCCCTGGCTGACACCAAGTCCTTTCAGATGTCTTCGCTACAGCACAGCTATGTCCACTGCCCTTTCATGAGAAGCCCTAAAGCCTCTTCAGGCCTGCTTTGCATTAGCACTCTAGTCCATTTGCTTGCATTAGAGAAGGCTTCTTGTCATTCTGTAGATCAGGCAGCAGACTTTGAACCCATCTGTTCTCCTCCTTCTTGGCTTACTGTAAAAGCAAGAAGTTGCCTAAGCAAATCACCAAGGATACATGAGACTTACTACTTCTGTCCTTTGGTTCGCTATGGTTACTGTAGGCTCAGAGAATGCTCTCTCACCGAGATCCTTTCCTGATTATTTTTAAGAGTTTTTCTCTTCCCTTTGAGGAGCTTTTGTAACAAAAACCCTGCACCTTTTAGGATGGATCATTCCAGCTTTGTGTCCTTTTATATTATGAATGTGATTCCCAAAGTGTAAATGTATTTACTGAAGTTTCTCAGCAAAGTAAAGAAGGAAGAAGCAATATAGACACAGCCTGTACACAGTTACACAAGGCAGAGCGGTGCCACGCTGCAGGTTAGTACAACTGCTGAGTGATACTGGCAGATGCTCTGGAAAAAAGCAGTGAAGCAGCTTAGCTTGGTGTTCACAGAAGTGGCAACAATTGCAGCAACAAGCTACTGCCCTTTTTGTGTCACGTATTATCATTCCGGGGAAGGAAGCATGGCAGACGAACTGCTGGAAAAAGTTCTCCACAACTCCCAAGCTGCAGAAAACAGGTTTATGGAAACCTGTAAGATGAGTCTAAGAGCAAGAAATGTGCTTCCGCACAGGAATGGAAGAATAGAGCCTTACCTGGTGTGAGGAGCCCCTAATTTGCCCAGGTCAAGTGTTACACAAATACATTCCCTGCTTCAGACCCCTTCATCATGTCCTTTTGCAAAGGGCATCTGCCACAGATGCATCTTCATGCACCATCACAGAATCACAGAATATTCAAGGTTGGAAGGGACCTCTAGAGATCATCTAGTCCAACCTTCCTGCTCAAGCAGGCACACCTACAGCATGTGGCACAGGGCGGCATCCAGGCGAGTTTGGAAGACCTCCAGAGAAGGAGACTCCACAACCCCCCTGGGCAGCCTGTTCCACTGATCTGTCACCCTAACCGTAAAGAAGTTCCTCCTCACCTGGAGACAGAACTTCCTGTGCTCCAGCTTATGGCCATTACATCTACTCTGCTAAATCACTTGTGATCATTCCAAAGACTTGGATGCAACCAGTTTCATTCTTGCCAGTGGAAAGAAGCATTTCTAGTACTTCTTCCAGGGCTTCTCTGTCCCATCCCTTGCTCGGTCACTTACTCTGGCCCAGTCAAAGAGTTCAAACACTCCTGCATTTGTGAGCAGACAAATCACCTGTACTATTTCCTAGTTCAGCACTGCAGTTTTTAATCATTTTTCATGGGCCAGTCTGGAGCACCTACCACAAGACTGGGGTCCTCCACTGACCTCTCCACTGTTCCATCTAACACACCCACACTAGAGCAGTCCCATATTGCACCAGTCCTGACTCAGCCCCCAATTCTGCTAATGCCACACATGTTCAGCTGCTGACAAGCTCTGTGTTGAAGCTAGAGCTTTTCAGGTCCCCACTGAGGGCAGGGTGGTTCTTAGAATTACAGACAAAATTGCAGACCTGCCAAATGGCTCCAAAGAACAGATTGTTTCCCCCAAACTCAGCACCACGTCAGTGTGGGGACAGGCAAGGTTTCCCACACAACAGCAGACCTTCCTCACCTCCCACAGGCTCTGTGTCTGTGTAACCCAGCAATCAAGACAACCCAGTTAAACAGTTAAATCAAAGGTCTCTACCTGGAGTCCTACTACTGCCTGTATCCTCGTCACTGCTGCAGATAGGCATTCGGGGACAACTTAGCCATCAACATTTAATCCGAGACAAAGTTTCTACATTAGTTCTTGTTTCATTCTGTGGTGATTATTTTCTTAGCACTCTGGACTGCTCCACACTAATGCTTTTGGTTGCAAATACCGAGTATTGTGATAGAGAGATTAATTTATTCCAGGTAGCCATACTAGGTCCATGCAAAAATGAATTCACCTTGAAAGCCTCAACTTCATTCAAAGCACCAAGTCCAATTGTGCCATTTTGAAGGGTTAACAGTCCTACAACACTGTCTTTGGCACCGGGAAAAACCTTATTTAACACAGGCAAAACAACATATTTTCTCCTACACTCAGCTTGAACTATGTTAATATACTTACTTGTCTTGGAGCAAGATCCACAGCAAATAGAACTGTCTCAACTCCAAACCCTCTGGCACCCTCAAGCTTTTTCTGCAGACGCAGTACCAGAGATGCAAAATTAATTGGGACTTATCTCACCATGTTCACAGTGACAGTCACCAGCTCCAATTTTAATAGTCTGACCAACATCCCACAATGTCAGTGCTGTCTGGCCTCATATAGCAGAAAATCACTAGCTTAGTCTTGCACTAGGCTGCCACACTGACTTCACACTCTCCTCACAGTGTCTGCACACTTGTTTAGGAACAGACATGTTTTATCCCTACCTGTCAGAATTTCAACAAAATGAGTCCTGCCCCTCCACTGAAATAATCTGTTCAGACTCTAAGGACATACAGAACAGTCTGTTGAGAAGGAAAGTTGCATGCTCATGAGACTGCTCCTTTCCTGCCCTGAAACAGTTACTATTTCATCTGTGTGCCTGGCTCAACCTGGCCCGGAACAAGCTGCCATGTGCAAGAACTACACTGTTCTGTTAAAGACCAAGAACTTCAGTAAGTCATATTTACCCAAGCTGCAATATGCCCAGGATGCTGCCTGAAATTGATCCTCTCACTAACATAAAGGGCACCAAGCCCTCACACTTCATGGGTGTTCCTAAAAGCCCAAATGACACACACAGCAGCAACCAAGCGTCACCAGTTCCTCTCCAAGTGCTACAGATCCGGACAGAACTCAGCTCTGCTCAGACTCAACAGCAGCCATCCACATCCCTACTACCCCAAGACAACATGGGGCTCAAGACCTCTGCCCCAGAGCCTCCAAGCAGCAGAGCCCTTACCCAATAGAAAGGAGCAAGGGGACCAGCAGCCAGTGATCCAGAGGCAGATGTGCCACTGTGACCCACACAAGACAGCTGCAAGTTCCTGACAGGAGGCTAGGATTCAAAGTCATTCCCAACACTACTCTGCAGGCTCTGACACTTCCACCTTTCCTTTTCCTGTATGATTGTTTCCTATTCTGCAAGCAAGGTTCATCTCAGCAAGAAATAAATGAAAAATGAATTGCTAGTTTCAGCTACAAGAGATAAGCAAACATGCTTGGATGAGTTGGACTGGTCTTGGTAACTTCAGATTCTTAAGTCAACAGAACAAATCAAGTCAGCTCTTCAGATAACAGTACTGTTGCTAAAAAGGTGGAAAATTAAGTTCCCACAAAGGTTTTTACATTTAAAAGCTGAAAGGAATAGGTACAATGAGGTCTTCTTCCCATGTAATGTCTCAAGAGAGACGGAACACCACCACAGCTCTTAGTTCAAGCATTCTAAATACATGCAAGATCTTTTCTTGTAGCAAGGCAAAACTAGCAGTAATTTTTCTCCACTCCTCTCTATACATAGAGAACAAGGAACTAGGCTGTGTTTGCTTTATGCTAACACCTGGAGCCTTATCAGATCCCTCTATTAGCAGACAGGGTACAGACACACAATAAGCAGTTCCTGCCCCAAGGCTTACAGTATAAATGGACAGGTTAGGAAAGAAGGGAAAGAACTGTGGAAAAGTTGAGTCAACAGCAAACAGACAGCTAAGTCTGCTCTCAGCTGCATGGTGACTTTTGAACCAAGCCTAGAGAAAAAGCTTCTCTCTCCTGCCTCTCCCCTGCTGCTCCATATTAGGGTGCCTGGAGAGCCGATACCTCCAACTCCTGCTTTCTCTGCTCCCTGAGTTGCAGGATTTTACCCTGAGAGGAGCTGCCTGTGGTGCCCACTGTGGTGCCCACGCAAGCCCGAGGAATCTCCTTTCTTTGATCAATTAGGGTTTTGCAAACAACCCATTCTACACGTCACAGGCTATTTTACCAGGTGATGCAAAGAACAGGGCCTGCAACAGCCTGGTTTGACCCTGTTTGGTCTGCAGTGATTATCAAGGCAATACTAGCTCAGAGGGCTACAAGGAATCACTGCCTGTTCCTCTGCTGTATTTGAGACTCGTCTCCCCTATATCAAGCCAGTGATTGCACATCTCAGAAGAAACACTTATCTCAATATAAGAGTTCAAAAGTGCTGCTTGTCAAAGTCTCCTCTGCTCTGACTCCCATAACCTTTCTACAGTTGGGACTCATCCTGCTGGGACTACCATTCCCCCAGCTTTGCCATCCTCGCTCACATTTCTCACAAACAAGGCTTCAATAATTAAAACCCCAGTTCATATGGCATCGAGAGAGAGCCCATCACAGCATAGGTGGCTCCGTGGAGGTCTGCCCTGAGATGAGGTAATTCCATCTATCAGGGAAGCCCCAAACTCACAATTTACAGCTGCTATATTCCTAGTGTTGAGAAATTAACCTTATGAGATCCCAGTATGTTTAGTTATGGCTTTTGATTTCTCTTCCCCCAATACTAACACTGCTGTTAAACCTATTTACAAGCAGCAGCAACAATGGTAGTAATGCTTCTCCAGCAGCTTCCAAGACATTAGCTGATTTGACCTTTCAGCACCATGGGAAGACAGCAGGAAGTATGGTTCTTAAATTAGAGAGAAATAAAAACAGAAGCATTGTTTATGTAACTTTTTCAGGGTCACAGAAGGAGTCACACATTAGCACTGGAGTTGCCATCTCTAGCTCTCTACTCTGTCTACCAGGTCATGCTGTACTGAGGCCAAATAAGATTCTCTCCCCTCTTACTACCACCATGTCCAGCTTTGAGAGTTTCCTGCACAACAAAGTAGACCTGCTCGAGTATCATGTCATATTTCTTTCTAGCTATACCTGCCTCTTGCTTTTCTCTTATTTTTTCTGGTCTTCCTCTCTCACATTGGGCTACCTTTTTCCTTTTTGCTCTTTTGCCCCACATTCCCTCCATCATTTAATCCCTCAACTTAATACAAACTAGGAGGTCCTAAAGTGATCTCTATCAGAGAAAAAAAGGAGATAAAGCAGAGCCAAGCTTTATGAAGTGACTGGAGCTCTAACAAGACACTCAATGGCCGCCTTGAGGTTCCGACCTCATTCTTTAAATCACACATCACAAGTTTTAGGGGCACTTGGCATGCTAAAGCTGAGAGCAGCTGACAGCAAGTAAACCACAGCTCAGCATCAAGCAACACATATCCCCCAGGGCACGACAGTGCTGCTGGCACCCCTTGGTCACGGGAAGGAAATGCTAAGGGATTCTCTGAAAGCAGCTCAGCGAGTTCATCCCAGCACGACTGCTTGAAGCTTTTTGACTCGCTGCCAGCTCACACACACTCCACAATAACGCAGCAAGAACTCCCCTCGGACCAGATAATGGCAACAGCGCACAGCTCCAAATAACGGTGCCGGTACAAAAGAGGAATTTCATGGTCCCAGCCATTCTCATCACATCACACTTTGCAAACCCTCTTCTTTATTCCCTCTGCCTTGCATAATTATTAAAAAGTCTTCACAAGAGAATTTAGTGCCCATGAAAGATGCCAGGCTCACAGCCCTGGAGATTCCTATCCCTTGCCTACAGATCTGCTTGTCACCCTGCCTCCCTTCCCCTTCTCTCCAGCACCTCTCCTGCAGGTTTCAGTTCTCTCCGGAAGGAAAAGCTTCTCAGAGACAAAAGCAAGTCCATTTCCCTGAGCCCCTAAACATTGAGGTCCCACTGAGACAGCCAGGCCCCGATGCAAGTGTAACAGACATATCCAAAAGACTGGCATTTTTGAAGCATAATTTATTTCTTCTGGTCCCATGTACATGAAGCATGGGGGATATCAGACACAGCTGTTTGCAGGATGAACATCCATGAGCAAAGGCAGGCAGCACCTCGTAGCACTACTGGTAAGAGTCCTTTTGGCTCAGATTTATCCACCAAAAAAATTCTCAGGCAAAAGATTCTCGGGCAGGTAAAACCACAGCCATAGCCCCAAACCATAATGAATCACAAATACTTGGAAATGTTCTAAAGCAATAGAAAAAAATGGTACAACCAGTTCCTATTTCATACATGAAGCATAAATGCCTGTAAGATCAAGCTGTCCACTTGCAACAGGCACCCACCTCTACCTGTGCTCACCCACTTGCACACACAAATGATGCCTTGACTTTGTGCCAGGGCAGGCAGTGTTCGTGAAGTGAGAGAGTCATGAGTTTTATCAAGTTATTCACTAAAAAGCTCAAGTTTTCCCAAGTGTACAGCCTTAGCTCTTCACAAGTGTTTTCCTAAACTTTAAAAACCAGGCCCCAACAGGTTATGCAGATAACAGGGAAAAAAAAAGGGAGCTGAGAGTAGCAAAGCCTGGCCTTGCTCAGGCATTGCAGGTGCCTTGGAGGGCTCTGAGGTCTTACTGGGAGCAGGGAGATGGACTCTCTGCAGGGGCGACCCAGAACTTCCAGTGCTCAGGCCAGCAGCCTCTCCACAACCCCTATCCTTGTCCCTTGCTGCCACCCTGTGGCAGTTCCTAACTCCAGCTCAGTTTTTCCCCATGCTACCACCATCTGTAGCCAGAATACAGAGCGTGATTTCAAGTGTTTGAGGGGACTTGTCCCACACAGGGTGCTTTCATAAGGATGGGCCAAACAGTTTGGCAGCTTAGTGAGTGCTAATGACAGCAAGAAGGAAATCCTGCCAATTCAAAGCCAGACCCAGGTCTCAATTTTACTCTCCCAGTCCATGGACCACTTCTATTTCCTTTTACTTGAAAAGTACGCTAGCTGCAAACTCATTTGCAAGACAATTTAATTGTTACCATATCATGAAAATAGAGCAGTTCCTACACTCAAGCAGGCTAAATATCTCAGATTCAATGACAGCTGCATTAATGAAGTTAGTTTGGACTAGGAAATAGACTTTAGTTAAATAATTTAGTTAATATTTTGGATTATTCCTCAGTTTGGATGTTGGCAGTCTCACAAGCGCATGTTGCAGACCTTAGTCCAAGGACAAAAGAGGTACTCACTCTTCAGCCCAGCAACCCAGCTGGTACATTTTCATCATAACTCTTCCTCTTACAAAGTTCTGTTCTCCCTGCTCGGCAGCTCTCTGACACCATTGCTGAGCAACCTCTGAAGCAGGAATTCCAAGCACATGCCCAATACAACTGCCCTGAAAATGCACAGGGCTACTGAAGATCAGATAACCACTCTGATAAGAAAACCCCCATTATTAAAGTAGCATTTTGTTGCAGACCTAGGTCAATTCTAGCAGTGCCTACGATGCCATTGAGTTCCTTGTTCATCTCCACCCTAAACATCTTCACCCAGAGCTTCTTGACATTTCAAAAGTAAGCTGGATAAGAGACTTTCAACTAAGTCGGTATAAAAGCATATTTAGTCATCAATCAGCAAAACCATCTGACAGCCCTCTTTTCCACCTTACACTGCAGATACAGACACTAACCATCAAGCACATCACTTCTTGACCTGAAAAAAATATCCCTCCCATCTGGGTGTCAGGCTACTCAAGTTCTTCTCACATGCAGACAAAAAAGATGTTAACATTTCTTTCCCATGTATCCCTCATGGCTGAGGCACAGTGACATCTCCTAAACTTGGTCTAGTACTGTGTTTCTCCTGATCCAGCCTTTACCCTCTTTCAGAGGGCAGCATTTCTCACTGCAGCTTTAAGCTACTCTCAGCAGACAAGTTTCCCAAACCACCACAGCTCCTGAGGATTCACTAAGGGAACTGGAACTCTGCTAGGTCAAGTATCCCTAGCAACAGTGCCAAGCACAGGGCTAGCATTCCAAAAAACACCCCAGAAAATCAAGTTGTCATTTCCAACGGTAAGACTCTGTTCTGTCTTGTCCTGTACCATTAGCAGCACCTGGGGGTGGTTCAAGTATGTGCACAGCACCCACTACTTGGCCTGTTTGAATTCCATGAAGGAATCAAATCCTGCTTGGAATTATCTGATCAAGCTCTTTTAGGGAAGGTCCAAAATTTCACTGCCAGTGATGCTACCAGAGGCTGTGAAGATTGACCAGATAAACATACATCTAAAAACACCAGGTCCACAGCTCTTTCTGCTTCCTTCCTGCTCAAGAGCCCTTGCCATTAGCCTCATTATGGAAACGTTTTTTTTTGTGGAAGACAAACCAGAATATGCAGCCCAGATACCTGCTCACATTATACAAGTCTATATCTATACCTTGCCCTACACCTGAAACACAGAGCTTATAGATTCATTGTCTTTCAACATTTGAATAGCTTTTAAACAATTATTTCAATCCTTGTTCTGATGTACATTCCAAGCCCAAGGCAATTCCCTCCAAACACTCTGACAAGGCCCCACCACTCCCTGCCTTCTCCTGACTTCTCACAGTTCAGCCTCAGTATTTTGGCTGCTCTTCCATTTCCAAACCCGTCCCTGAAAATCAACTCATGATCTCAAACAATTGAGATTCCCATTAACAAGGACAACGCAAAACGACCTGCCTGGTCATCAACAACAGAAGGTCCTTGATCTTAGGAAAGAGTCCAACAGTCAAAGCTGGTCTTTGATGACTGCTGCTAGGGTTAGTCATATTTTATGCTTAAATTAGGATAACAAAAAAAAAATCCTCCCACTCCACCTGTGAGAATGGCCCTTCCATTCCTGCCTGTAGTGCTAGATCCCCAAAGTGCCAGGATTATAGACACAGCATGATGCACAAACATATGAGCTTACCTGGAGACTATGCATCTGAATATTCTACACTTTTCCTTTTCTCATCTCCAACCTTATACACCAAGGAACCTGCTTGTTCAAGTCAGTTTTTTTACACATGTGCTAAACTGGCTTTCTTCAATTGCCACAGCTCCAGGGGCTAAGACAGCAGGCACATGTTTTTATAAGCCAAATCATACTTTAATGAAAATCCCAGGACATTCTCATAAGAGCAGAGGCATCACTGGTAGCTGGGATGCTGGCCAAATTCCTAAGCAACTAACTACTGTTTCCATATGCCCTTCCTGCAGTTTCAATGAATGCGGTCAATTGTTTCAGCTCAAAGTCACTCAGCAACATATCAGAGATCAGTTCCCATACCTATAGTTGCCTGTACAGCTCTGGGATATCATTCTCACTTAAGGAATCTTGAAGGAATTTTATAATAGATCCTGTGAACAACAAAAATGTCCTTTCTGCCAAACAAGTTTGCAACAACAGCTCTGAATCAAACAAGCTGCAGAAAACTAAGATAGCACAAAAGTTCCAAGAGCAAAAAACAAAACACTCAAAACCTCAAGGCAGAAAGAGTACAGCCAAAATTACTTTGGCAGTTTGAAATTAAGTTGAACTAATATCCCACTAGGGATGGAATCAAGAACAGCTCAAGGCAGTGTCTTTTTCCTTTAATGGGATTTCAATGAGGCCTCCAGAGAGGCCTTCCCATAAAGCAACTCCTTCCACTCTAAAAAAACACCATCTATGCTGTACAGCCCTGAAGTCTGCTCTGGCTAAGAGATGAACTGGCACCTGCCCTTCCTCCAGGATCCCAGAGGCAAAACAAACCCACATTTTGAGCCTGAAATCTGCAGTCCGCTAAGACAACTCATCAGCAACCCAGTCAAGCCCTCTCTGTGCTAAGTCTGGTCTAATCCAAGCAGCAAGACAGCAACTCACAAGGCTAACTGCAGCTCAGCTACCTTGTGCCTTACCTTAAGGATCCCTTTTAAAGGTATCCTCCCTGCAAGGAGCCTAGGGAGTCCAAACCAAAGTTGTGTCTAGTTTGTGTCGGAAGACCGCTCAGCATGTGAACAGCTTGGCTGAGCTTTCATGAGCTCAGATCCTATACCGAGGGCCTGGCAGGAGAAAAGCAAGGCTAAAATAAACCTTAGGGCTGCAAGTCTCTCCGTTCCAGCACTAACTTTAGTGAAGACTAATCTTGAACTGCTGCTGTTTCTCCTCACCAGTGCCAACATACTAAACATGTACAATGCTGGCTCTTTGAAAAGCTGCACAGCACAACAGTTACAGTAGATGCCCCAACAGCTGTTCCTCACATTGAATGAGGACCTGAGCCAGCTCTTTTTTTGCTTATCCTTTGCAGGAAGACAGACCCGAGATTTAGTCATCAAATTGTCTAGCATTCTGGCCATTACTGGGACAAGGATTAATGCCTTCATCACCCAGCAAGCCAAAACATGGTGTTTCCCACTAAGGTATGAAAAGAACAGTCATGGGATGGCTTCTCAACTGTTCCTGTTGGCACACTAGCAGATTCCTGAGATCCCTACTTAAAGCAAAGCTGCAGCCGTGCTTGCACAGATGCATCCCAGTTATAAAGGGTTTGTAAGGTTGTGCAAGGAGATGAAATTTTCATATTACAAGTGAAAATACAGGGATATTGAGATTTGCTGTATGCCCACAACTGCAACTGACCTCAGAACTCACACTGTACAGTCCTAGCCTGATGCTCAACTTACAAGTTGTCCTTCCACTCATCTTTCCTTTGTCATAGGCAGTCATGGATCCCGATCTTGCTAAATCAGAAGCTAGATATAATAAACTGCTTCATCTCCTCTACTTGAGTTTCTCCTCAAATCAATGAGGCAGTGACAAATCTTAGCAGGACTTGTACCAGATTTTTTTAGTTAGGCTTGCTCAACTAGCTCTGAGGACAAAGAATGAAATCTCTCATCAAGCTCTTGCTCTCCACCACTGCCAAGAGCTCACAGATGCTGTAATGAGATAGCTGGTGATGGACAGCAATGCTTACCCAGGTGCCAAGTATGGTAGGATGCACCCCACAGGGCTCAGCTCAGCACTGACATCTGTCTAGGTCCTGAGGAAGTCCACATCAGATTTTTTTTTTATTGCATGCAGGGGGATCAAACCTGGAAGCTCACTCTAAATTACCACTTGGGGAAAGGTTTCAAAATATTACAGCACTGAACTGTCATCAACCTTTTGCAGAGAGCACCTCAACAGGCACAAACCAGCAAGACATCCCTCATTTCAGAGGGCTTCTGTTAGCTATGTAAGCTCTTGCACAGCAAGTATTCTAAACGTACCAACTAAATTGACACCATTTTTTCCACATGAAGCACTTTCACTTTAGACATCCACCTATCGAAAAGCACATCTCTATTTGCTAAGGAACATATGTACATAAACATCATGCTCCAGACAAGGCTGATTCTGTCCTGTGTATGAACTCACCTTGACTGCCATACTAAGCAGAAGACTTCCTCTGCCTCTCAGCAGCAGGATGCCAGTTTGTACAGGTTCAAAAATTGGCCCAAAGAACTCACCATGATCACAGAATTAAACTATATACAACGGAGTTCAGCTCTCCAGCTCATGAAATTAGACTTGAAAGTTACCAGGGCTATTCTGATATCCTTAAGCTGGAAACAGATCTATGCATGACTATCCAAATCCTATTCCCTGTATCTCCTTTACAGCATTAGAGAACAAGAAATTGCAAGAGCTTTCTACAAGTTAGGCGTTTCCATTTCCAAAGAGATCAAAGGTTAAGACAAAATAACAAATATTACCCAAGCATTTTAAATCCTTGGGAATTTGTGATCAGCAAAGAAGTTCCACTGCAAGCAGACTGATACCAAGTTAAGTAAAAGGACTTGCTCATTTCAGGAATCTTAGTTACCCAAACTCCTCGCTTTCACCAGGAAGCCTGAGCTCCTACTGGCTTCTTTCTCACACCATTATCCTCTCAACTCCATGAGATAACAGTTTGTAAACACCTTTTGTGGAGTCTGGATTTCATTTCTCCACAATATTCAGTAGCTTCCACAAATGCTTGAGGACAGAGAGGAGGTGCTGAGGAACATCACATCCCTACCATTTCGTCTCATTGCAGCTCTCATCCCCAGTTAGAGTCTACACCTGCCACCTTGTCACCCTTCCAGCATTGAAAGGTGTCAAGAGAAGGCTGACACATCTGGTCATTAGATCTTTGTCTGACATGTCAGTCATGCACATACGGTAGATGTGATAAATGGCAACACTGATAATCTACACCACAAGTTCATCTTCTTGCCAGGAGAAAAAAAACCCAGAAGAATACAAACTGCTAATAAAGTATACACCATGGGCAACTTGTAGAATTATAACGCCAAACACTCAGACAAGCATCCTCACAGGCATGCAAACCCTGAGTGTACTGGCTTTGACACATAAGCATATGCTAATGTGGGAATTAGACTTTCAGATTGCTTATTGTTACCAATAAATTACTTGCCAAGCTAAGTGAGAGAGTGAGCTACCCATCAAGTAGCCAGGCATTCAGAAAAACAGCGGAAACAAAACAAACACATAGCTTCCTTTCTTCCACATTAAGTATAAAGAGCACATGAAACAGCAAATGGTGAAGAGCACAAACTCAAATTTTGGTCCAAATGGCATGTTTCCTTAAATACACACCAGAAACTAAGTCCATTAAGACTTGTTTTGTGAAAAAAATCTCATTTAATAGTAGGAATAACAGCAACTTGCCACATAGTACAGACACCTCATCCATTGAGCCGTCTTCAAACTTTTAGCTTTGAGACTGGTCTTTCCATCATGCAAATAGCCACCATGTTGCTAAATCAAATTCTTTTGTGCTCTTTTCTAAAAACACTCTAAGATGGAAGTGGCTGATCTTAAAACAAATGTCATTCCACAGCTATTTCTTCCTTCTCATTTGGGCTGAAGTGGCCCTCACCAAGCTTGTGTTTGAGAAGCAAAGGCTCTTCTCTCAACAAACCCTGTATGACCTATGTGTATATGACCTATGTGCATGACTCCTATGATGTGTAGCCTAAGAAACCTAAGTCATCTGACTTGGTTTCTTTCCTTGCATTTTTTTTTCTCCATATTGCCTCCCAATGCACTGCAGAGGCAGTAGAAGAATTTCTGTCCTAAGATGTTACTTCTGTTTTCTCCCTGCTGAATCCTCATCCCAATAGGCCATCTTCCTAACAACAAAACTATCTGCGCGTCCCTCCACTGTGGTTTTGCTGGCATCTTTGCTTAGAGAGCAGGGCAAAGCAGGAAAAAAAAAAAATCACACTGCAACTTTGCAGGAACTGCAAAGAAGGAAGAACAAAAGAAAGCAGCACCAGGCCATCTCTCACTTAAGATCCTGGTGTTCCAGGATCTTAATTTCCAGTGTTGTTCCAGGATCTTATTCAATGTGTTTGCCTCTGAAAATCATGTCTACATATATTGTATTTGGTAAAACAGGTAGCTTTCACTCACAAAATCAGAATCACAGAATGGTTCAAGGTTGAAAGGGACCTCTAGAGATCATCTAGTCCAACCTCCCCGCTCCAGCGGGGACACCTAGAGCACATAGAGCACATTCCTGCATTCGTTTGCACGAAGAGGCAAAAACTGACCCAGGACATAAGGTCACATTGTTACTCAGCCTCACTTGCGCTTTTCTTTTGACCTGAAATAAAAATGCCATATGTATGAGCAGCAATGATTTTTGCTTTATCTACACAATTCCTCTTTTCTATTTTTCACTAGAGAGTCACTAGACACACACTAGACTTTCCACACCACAATCTCTTGACTGTTTCCCATCAGTTCAGTCTGGGCTCTGTACCAGTAGCTCCACAGAAATCTGTGTGTGATGAAATAAGCTCAAACCAGATCTAATTCAGAAGAGGGAGTAAGGTCATTTGACACCTGCCACCCCACCCAAGTGAGACAGATTTTCCCAAGCCCTGACCTCTTCATTCTGTGCCATTTCCCATGTTCCAAATGCAGGCCCAGCTCTCATCTCTTTCTCTCACCACCAGCTCTTTCCAAGTACAGTTGAGGCAAAGGTAAAACAGGAGTTACTTCCCTTGCTGCCAAGAGAAAAGCAGCTCGGATCAAAATATGTTGCCTTTTTCTGCCGTAGCACAGACTTGGGATGTTGGCCAATTCCCAAGGCCTGTCCTCAGATGACTTGGCCATGTCTCAGTTTCCTGAGCAGATAATGATGCTCTTACATTTCACACACAAATAGACAGAACCAAATTCAGCCTCAAGTTGCCTCAGGGCCGAGTAGAAAAAGATATAAACATTATTTCACTGCCTCTTTCCAGGTTTACTCCAGGACAGTTTCAAGAGCAGATCAACTCAGGAGCCCTAATTTTAAAACCATTGTTGCACAATAGGGAGTAATAATCAGCACAAGTCTCCAAAGCTAGAAAGGAACAGAAGTGAGACAAAGCTTGTAGGAGCAAAGAGCAGAGATTGAATCCAATTGAGTGCAAGCCCTTGATCCTCCAGCAGGGCACAAAGCCACAGTGGAGAAATCACCAAGTCTGGAATCTCATTTCACTTTTATCTGTCCCTAATCTCCCTTCAGTTCCCACACAGGTTTTAAAGCATCCACTACCACATAGAAAAAGCTTCGAGTGAACAATAGATTCACGGTTAATGAGTTTCAGTAACAGTCGACCCCACTTGAGTCTTGGGTCTGAGGAAGTTAAGTGCTACTACACAAGTCAAGTGACTTCTCACCATTTCCTTAATATTTCATCTCTTTGTGTTTCACAGTTTGCATTCTCAGCTGATGTTTATTTTCCCAGAGAAGGGTTATTGTGGTCAACTGAGTTCAGACTAACAGTATGGGAAAAAAACTGTAGTGCCCTCATCTCCCATACTTAATGCTTTCCTCAGTAACATACACAAAAAAAGTCAGTCTAGGAACTTTTTCCTTCTCCGGGAGAAGGACAGCACCTTGTTCCTAATACAATGCTGACCTTGCCAGAAAAGCAAGACAACTTAATTCCAGCACCATTTTTGTTTCACCTAAAGAGTAGATAGTTGTGAAATGTGGTAGTTAACAGCAGGAAGAAGTACCAGCAAAGTACATGAGGGCTCACCTCCTGACATCAATGAAATGCTTATTTACTCCAGCTGAGACCCAAGACAGCCTGTTAAATTTCACTGAGCAGGAAAAGCTTGTGCCACAAGTATAGGACTTATGGACAAAATGACCAGAAGTTACCCTATAAAGAGGAAATTTAAACCATTCACTTCGTGTTTTCTCTTGTTTTCATCCCATCCTGATCCCTAGTCTATCTTCATTCCTAAATTCCATTTCTTTGCATTGTCCCTCCTTCACAACAGTGCAGCTCTCTGGGGAGCCCTTTTTGACAGTAGGAATCATTTAGCTTGCAAGAATAATTTAGCTTACAAGCATATGCCTCTAAAGACAACACAGTCCACTCCCGCTTCAATGAGTATCCCTCTTCGGCACCAACATTTTCTGCCCTTGTTAGTATTTAGATACCAAAATCCCTAAAAATACCTTTTTCTGTTTGCTCACCTTAGGCATACCCTTAAGCACATGTTATACTTGAACTGCATCAACAGCATTAGACAAAATAATGGGATTTCTGAGCTGAAGGCAAAGCAGTTCCCTTCTGCACACTGGCAGAATTCCATCAGGCAAAACTGTGCAAGAAAAACCTGTTCTTCCTTCTGCAGTTGGGGAAAGCAGATATTTCTCCATGGTCACTGTAGCTCTCTAAGAATGCATTCTATTTTAATCTTGCTGACTAATCTTTCTTCTAAAATTTTAATCTTGTTTTAGAAATAAATGTGCGTTATTGTGTTAGAAATACCAATGAGCTTTTTCTTCTAGCTGGGAAGCAATGTGATTTCCCCTTTGTACAAGCCCCTCTCAAAGGTGATTGTTTCCCCAGTGTCAAATTCCATGGATTTTAGCAGCTGAATGGGTACAAAATTTGACATGGTCAGAAACGTGTGGTTATAAAAACTTATTATCGCTGAATAGCAGCTGCATTCTTGGTGCACTCATGTGCAAACTCCACTTGGGGATTGCTGGCTGGCATCACCTCTGGACCTCATTAGCGCACACGCACACATCCCAAAAATGCCTGGCCTGTGCTCCCAGCCCCCTCTGAAATCCCCTGCTGGCTGCTCCCACGTTCCACATGGGCAGCAGAAGGAGGCCGCCACAGTGGAGCAGGCCAGCACCCTGGGCATGGCAGCTGTCCCCAGCTAACCTTCGAGCTGGCTGAGTCAGTTCAGCTCCACCACTCTTTGCAGAAGGCAGGCCCAAGTAAAGGAGGCAGCACTGCGGGACCAGGAATTACCCCAAACCTGAGAATGAGGCTGAGCAGAAACACCAAGGACCTTCAGGCTGACATGTCTGTCAGCTGCGCAAGGGCCATCTTGAACATTCAGCATCCATGTTACCATTTCCTTGGCCCAGATCACCAAGGTCATCACAAGGTGCCATATTTAGCTGCCAGATGTGACATGACCAGCACAGAGACAGAATAAAGTAACCTGGGTGTGACCATACCAAATTAAACACTGAACAGCCAAAGAATACAAATGCATAGCAAGTGTTTGGCTCCTCAGCTGTCTCAGCTTGGGTCTCAGCCACAGGAGAAGCACCAGTTTGACTAGAGATGTCCGCACTCCTCTACTAAATGCCATTGCAAACACAGAAACACAGGGAGCTATATGCATGAATCAAGTGCCAAGTCAGCAGCTTACCTTGGCAAAAAATACTGTTCTAGTATAAATACAGCAGCTTTAAGAAAAGCTGCTTTACTGACAAGGCCTAATACTACACAAATCCCATTCCCCATATTAGTGCTATCCCTAGATTTAGAGAAAAATCTTATTTCTTTGGAATAGTTGAAATAACAAGGTTTGGGCAACTGGGGCATTGACAGGAGGTTAAACAGGAACATTCAGCACACATTTTGTCCTGCTAGGCCTTATCCAGGTACTTTACAACCTCCTTCTTACAGCTTAGAGTTTTAGCACAGCAGCAAGAGCTTATATGGCCATGGAGGCCCCCTTCACAGTCCCCAAAGCCATCATCAAACCAGAAAGTGACTAGAAGTGACTAGATCCATCACACAGGGTCAAAAAAAGAGAGGTTATACCTAATTCAACTACCAAGTAGCCAAAAAAACAGAGTACAAGGACAGCACATCAAATCAGTTTAAGTGACAGTACATTTTGAAGATGTTTTAGAAGTTTAACAGTCATTCTGGTCATTCTGCAGGGAAGAATATTTCCAAAAATACATTTGCTTTTTTTTTTTTCTAGTACTGTTGCACTCAGTAATTCTAGATAACCACCTGGTGAAGGAAGAAGGAAAAGTTACAAGTAGCAGTACTTAATTCAAAAGATTATGCATCTAAGAGCCTAAACAGAAAAGTCAGGATCCTCCCAGCAAATTGTTCTCTTAAACACACCCTTAAGGCTTAGAGAAGGTGACACTTTCTCACTGGCAAGTCTCTGCCTTGCAGTGTGTATACCAAGTCAAGTTTAAGAGCGCTTTTCCCTGGCTGCTTTTGCTATTGGCAAGAGTAATAACTATTAACTTAAGAGATCTTCTGTTCTATTTCAAAATCCATTTAACTTCAACTAGTACAGAAACTACCACCTCTCTACCGAGTGCTAGACAAGGCAATCCATCAGGAACTATTTCTCACCATGATTAATGCTGCTTTAACAGTCTGAATACCTAAGTACATCTCTGGAAGAGTGCCATTATTTATTCATAGGCCATATTTTGCTCTGAAAACCATATTACATAGAAGAAGCAATAATGAATTCAGAATAACAAAAACACTTATTCTCGTGAAGATTTAGGAAATGGGGAAAAAGTTAAGAAAGGCACATGGTATTCCTTTCTTTCCTTTTGATTACCTTGTGATAAAGCCCTCTACAGACCTGTCCATCACTCAAGCACTCAGGTCAGAGAAGCTCTCTGACCCGACCAGCTGGGTGACACAAGCCAAACAATGAATAATTCAGCTTCAGTTGATCCTGCCAGGAGTATCTCAGAGATGCCTGTTGAGTAGCTATGAGACAACTACACTTGGCTTTTGTCTACTCTTTTTCAGAGTGGAAACATGTGGTATTTGGAACCGAGCTATCTCATGTTCAGAGAGTTATCTTCCTTGGGCTTCCTTAGCTGGCTCCCAGATCACCAACTTGAATAATGTGGCTTCATTCACATCTTTTGACCATGACACACTTAGTATTTAGAAACAGCCTAAAAACAAACCCTGGCACCATAAGTCTGCCATAAATCTGCTATAAATAGCCAATACCAGTCCTTGAAATTACTCTGCTGTTTAATCGTGTGCTTTGTAATTACTTTGGTTATCAGTGTTGTCTGAAAACAACAGATGATGCCACCAAAGTACAAAAGTACAAAGTAATACATAAAAACATGATTCCAGCAGGCATGAACTTCTATCCTTTTCAACTGCCTCTTTCTAGGTAATGCTATTCAAGATAAAGATATATGGAACCTCACATCGGCATGCAGGTTCAGACATTTACAGACACACACTTGCATCAAAATCAAAATTATCATTTCATTGTAGGCACTGCCATCTGCAACTCAACCATCTCCCAGCCATCACCAATCATCCTTAGCAGCTCTAGAGCAGAGGAAAAATCAGAATAGCCATGGAGTAGGTGTGTAATTTATCCCAGAAGGATTTTAACTCAGAGGATCACTCCTCTCTTCTTGTAAAATATGCAACTGGCTGACCTTCTATTATCTCCCACCACAGCAAGCCAGCACATCCCATAGAGCAGCACTATCGCACCCTCTCCACCCCACCTCTGATGGGTCAGTGCTTCAGTATCAACTCAGAGGGAGCAGGGCCACAGACCGGGCCCCTTCCTGTCACTTCTCATAGCATCTCAAAGTCTCCTATCCAAGAGCTGACACAGTCCAACCTATCCAGCTAATGAGGACTGACAGGACCTCAGCCTGAGAGTCAAACACACAGAATAGCCCCTCACCCTGAGTTCTCCCCAACCTCGACCAGCAGAGGAGCTTTTCCTTTAAGCAGCTAACAAGATACACAAGGCACTATAACAATGCCAAGTCACTCGAGAAGACCTTCGCTTCTGCTTGCTCCTTTCTACCAAGTTTCCAATCTCTTTGGAGTGAGTCAAAGTGCTTTGAAGTCCTAGAGATTCACTTTGTACCCCTATTTAACATGGATATAAGCCACAAAAAGATTATGAAATTGATGGGCAAGGAAACCTCTAAATAGTCTATTTTCTTCTATTAATATTTGATGCAAGAAATTCAAGATAAGAAACCAATCTTCTGAGACACCCTGCGCATTGAATCAGCAGGACAAGACTGAGAATGTTCAGTAACTTTTCAGCATGACAAGGCCACTTTGCACTCTCACAGCCTGTAGGCAAAAATGCATCATAGATGCTCTCTGAAACAGATCACAAAAAAACAAGGCCACTAACAAAAATCAGGTCTCTTTGTTTTCACAGGTGCACCAAGATGCAGTCAGACTGTCAACTTCTTGCTCCAAGCCAAGAAGCTGCCCCTTGCTCTGAATTTTATCAGTCTGCAATCTAGCTCATGACTTTTACACACTTAATACAAGAAACATTTTAGTCCCATTATAAATAAAAACCACAGGCAGACTGACCCAAAGTCACAAGCCTACACTTTAAAATGTTAACCAGGCCACCCTCTTTGTTTCTTTGCAGTTAAGTACAAAATTGAAAACAGCTTAGGAGAAATGTTGCACACAAGCATAAGCTGTGTTGAGAGATGAGGACTGTGTACAGTCTCTAGGAAAACACCACCTAAGGTTACCATGCAAGCACATTTCAGTCTTCCCCTCTCAGAAAACCGTTTTGTTACATACAAAAGTTTCTCAGACTTACCTCTTCTCTCACATGCTACCAATAGTCATAAAAGAAAAAAATACTCAGCTTGGAATCTTGACCGAAAGCACAGAGTGACAATCCAAGGCCTCAGACTCACTGCAAGGTACAATGGCCTTGTAATGATCCCTGCTAAAACCCAAATTAAGGCAGAAATGCCTTATTCACTAATAATATTCCAAAAGCTAAAAAAAGATTATGACCAGTGCATCTTAACCTGAAAAATGGGAAGACTTTCATGCTGCACATGAATAAAGAAAGCAGAGAAAAAGAAACATCACCATTCATTTATGCAGGACCAATGCTTTCCCACCCTCCTTTTTTCATAGAGCAGGCTATTTCACATGCTTCTCTGATATTGCACACAGGAATGAGAAACTTCTCCGTGCTGCAGGAGGCAGCTAAAGGTATGGAAAATGAAGGTCATTACAGCATGACTGACTGAGACTGATGCCCTAGTTTTACTGAAATCACTGTATAAAGACCATGTTAAGCACACGCTACCATCTAGGTTACAAGTGGTTTCTCAATCAGCTCCTTAGGGAACAAGGACAGAGCAGCAGCAATACAAAGACCAGGGATGTTACCACATTCCTCTACCCACCTAAGGCCACAAGATGAAACTGTCCCTTTCTAAACAGCAGAAGCAAACCCTGCTACCTCTTCCTTCCCTGCTGCCCTTTCAGCTCAATTTTGACCTAGCCTTCATTTCCTTTCAAAAAGGTATACTAAGTTCATTTACATATGAAGGAGAGTTTTCTTCCAGGGAACTCACTTCTCATCTACTTTGATAGGCACCCAGCTTTCAGAGAGAAAAGAACACAGAGCTCCAAAAATCAAGACAACTGAAACTATCGTAAAGGTTGGGCTCTTGGTAAGTAATATTGGGTGGGTCTATTGCTCTGAGCAGCCCCCAAAGGAGAGGGGTCTCTGGATTAACCAAAGCCAATTGTCACTGACTTGAAGAGGAGAGTCTTGGCCTGAAGAAAGGTTGCTTTGCACTTTCAGGCAGGGGTTGGCAAGAACCACCCCCAACGCTTCTCATGTGTGGCTGACTTTCTTCCATCTAAAAAGGGTGATGAAGCTGTGATAGAAGCTTAATCCTCCCCAACAAAAGCGCAGTACTAGAAACACCCATAACTCCCAGCATGAGAAAAAAACAGGACCCCTCACAGAACATTTCTTTCTCCAACGGTCCTTTGTTGCATCTTTCCCCCCTCACCCACCTCCTTCCCCAGCCTGGCTTATTCCAGCATTAGTTTGCAGGGGCTGTTTGTACAGATAGAACAATGAAGGGCTGCTTGGAAAGCCTGTGGAAACCTCTTAGCTTAAAACTAACCATGTGCAGGATCCCAAAAGAAGCTTCCCCCAAAGTGTTGTATTCATTGACTTGCAAGCAGAGGAACAGTGGTAGTAATTTAACCTAGGGAAGTGTGCCAAGAACTTATTTAATTGCAGACTTTGTGCCAACAGCATGACAATACAACTATTAATACAAGTCTGCAGTACAACTCTAATTCTTCTAACCTTTCACTGTTGCCTTATAGTCAGGTCAGTGCCTGAATCCCTTCTGCACTGACACTATTCAGCCAACACTGGCAACTGCTTTTAAGCAAACATGAAATCAAGCAGGCTAAGAGAAAAGGAGGATCATGCATAAAATGAAGATTCCTCTCCTGCCCCAGCTCCACTACCCGCTTGTCTCCAGGTGTTTCACACGTCTGTCTGCAGTTCAAGCCTCTCTTGAAACTAGAGATATGTCTTGCCATGTTTTTGCTCCTGGAAAACTGCCAGGTCTTTCATCTGAATTCCATCAGCTCATTTCCTAGTTTCTGTGAGACTGCGTTTGAGAAAGGTAGAGCTCCCTTAGCCCACCAGCCAGACTAGCCATCAATTATTTGATGATATCATGGAAATGACACATCTGACATGGACTGATGCATTGACCGATTTAGTTTGCTAAATTAAGTGTTGATTTAAACAAGGCATAGGTCCAACAAAACAACTAAAAAGTAAAAATGGACCCCAAAATACTGCAAGTTTCCATGAAGAGGAAGATTCAGGAATAATATGCATCTCCACACTCAACTTTGAAAAACTTAAAACTGAGCAACAGAAACATTCAACAAGATAGCAAAGTCACTGACACATTTGCAGTCTCATCCTTGCTTCACTATCAGCCCACTGCCACATTAGATTTTTCTATTTCCTGCTTCTGTCTCTATCACCCTTATAGATTCTGAACCCTCAAAGCAGATCTTATTACACTCAAAAAGCAGCTAGCACAATGGGGTCCCAAGCCTGATCTGTGACCTACTGCCATTCCCTTTATAGAAAAAACAAGTTCTGGTTACAAGTAGAGCAGGGCAAAAAAAGATCCATTCAAGCAGCTGTCACTAATAGCATAAAAAGTCAGTATTTCCCTGTAGCTGTTATAGCTGTTAATTTTTTTTTTTTTTCCAGCAAAGTGAACTGGATGCTCTTCAAGCACTTCTGAATAAACATTTCTTGGGCAGCTACTTGCAACAAAGATTTTTGTCAGGTTTCCAAGAGATCCTTGGGGCCTCCTTGCATCCCATACAACTGTTTCCATTTTGCACTCGGAAATAGATACATTTCCCATTTCTTCAGCAAACACATGTTTTTAGCTCTATTTTGACACTGATCAAACAGATTCCCATGACGCATGGCCTAAAAAAATCATGAAAACCTTTTAAGTCATGACAAACAAATATTTGGCATATCAAAAAGTTGCCTTGACTGAAAAACAAAGAATATCTGATAGTGCTAATAGAAAGACTACTAATAAAATAAGACAACTTTCTGAAGACTTCCATTTCTTATGATAAATCTGTATGTCAACCTGTGTTCAGTACATAACCTAGTGTTGATTGTGGTTACAGAAAAAAATGCAACCTACCTCTGGAAACATCTCAAACATTTTCATTACTGAAAGGAAGCCCTGAGGTGCTTTACAGCATCACTACAGAACATGCAACTGAAACCCTGGAGAAGACGGAGCTAGGGCAGTTGTCAGCCAAACTTGTCATTCATCTGTGCATTGGAAAAACCCCATTCTCAAGGAAGAAAAAGGAACTGCTTTCAGGCTCACAGATTATCTGAAGGGGTCTGTGGGAACAGCAAAACACTGCACCTGCCTGAAAAAATGGCACCAGCTCAGCACAAGACGTTTCCAGAGGCCAGAGTTAATATATGGGAAGAATGCACATAAATCCTGTTATTTCTTAATGGGATTTAGGAGCTTATTTCTCACCCTGTTCTTTCAAATGTACCCCACAGCCTATTCTATTAATGAAATGAAGCACAGTGATTTTCTTATCACCAGGAATCATTCTTTACTCAGACTTTTTTGGTACATATTTAACACAACTGTGAAAGACTAATATTATGCTTGAATACTGTTTAGGATGTTAACAAGCTGTGCTCTGGATAAGCTGGGCTTTTCTGCTCTTCTTATACTTATCCTAATTTCAATAACCCAAGAAAACTGGTATCATACACTTTCTAAAGTTCACAGCAAAATAGAATTACATTGAGAGAGGTAAGGCAGTATCTAGCTGAAAGTAGGAAGAGTAGAAGTTTATTTCCATGACTGTCATGTGAATGACAAGCCATTTCTGACTAAATAAACTTAGAATATTTACAAAAGATAGTTTTCACCGAGGCTGCTGTCATTCTTAGACACAAGCAATATCCCCACAGGGGGGATATGCTTCCCAGAATTTAACGCATTTTCACCTTTGTCTCATTCAAGAAGGCAACTTGGGCAAGTACACATATCCCTCCAAACCAAGGATCTACTAAGTGAACCAAGCTGAGAGGTAGCATACCTAGAAGGGGACATAAACTTTTAGGTAAGATGAAAACATACAAAGGAAAAACTACCTGAGTCGGAACCACATGTAAAAAGAGAAAAAATCTAGTACACTTAATCTACATGGTGATGACCAAAACTAACTTTCTATAGCTCTAGTACTAGACCAAGAAGCTTGGTCATGTTTAATATCCACAAAGGCTGGCACTCAATGCAGATCACTATTGACTTCCTGTGAGGAAAACCAAGAATCAAGGTTGTTCCAGGTGGGTGATAAGAAGCTGGATAACACCAAATTATGCCTGCAGACAAGCTAACTAGTCTTGATGCCAAATCATTTTGCTCTTTCATTACTTGGATATTCCTTTTCCTAAGCTTAAGATAAGGCTCAAGTCAGACAGGAAGAGCAAGACTGCACCAGGCAGTCTGGAAGATATCAGAAGGATGGCAGAAAGCCCTTCATTGTA
>VZSG01000555.1:462087-476521 GCA_013398315.1 Nothoprocta pentlandii
TCCTAGGCTGCTAGATATTGACTCATTCAGGGTTTCTGACATATTATACACTAAGCTTGAGCTCTCAGTTGCCACCAGACCGTGACCCACTCAAGCTTTGAAAACATAGAACACCTGGGGAAGGTGCCCAGGACCTAGACAGCTGTCAGTGCACATCATCTCAGCAGGGAGACACAGCTTCTCCAGGGTAATTATATTCTACACACACTTTCAGAAAAAGGGCATCATTCAGTTGCCTAAAGACCTGGAGTGTTCATCTTTGTTATTAAGGAAAACAAAGATATTGCCAATAGATGGTCTCATCATAAACGATAAATCCCAGATCAACTGCCACTACCACAAAAGGCATCTGCAATCAGAAAAGCTCCTGCTGTCTCAGCTGGTACAGCAGCCCTGTCCCAGTAAGCCTCTGCTCACATTAGTCACTAAAAATCTGCAACTGCACATTCAGTGCTGTCGAAGTGAATAGGCTTTTTGTGAGAGCCATCGGCAGCCTAATGGAGGTGGCTGACAACAGAAGTCTGTTCAGCAAGCAATTCCCTAGCTTTAAGGTAGACAGTCCTGTCTCCTGTGCTGGCATCAGCAGTCTCTCACAAGACCCCACCTAATTTGAGCCCTGAGAAACAGGAGAGGTTGCCAACAAACTGCTCCTTTACTTTCTGAACCTATTACAGCATGAGCTCCCTTCTCTGCAAGTCACAGTTCACATCAGCCAAATGGCCTCATCATGTGGGATCAAGCTTCACACATTGCCAGAGCATAACAGCAGCATGTCAACATGCCAGAGATGATTCAGCACAATGAATCCCTTTGCCCATCCACACACCCAACCACTTTCCCCGGCCAAATCTGAATCAAGTAGCAAGCAGAGGAACAGTTCAGAATGGTTTTTCTGTGGTCCAAGGTGATTTGATCCTCAACACAACCCAAACAAGATGCCAATGAGAACAAGTTTATATTTCCTTCTGCTCATAACGAAATGCAGTTTACCACTGGCCTTTTTATCAAGACCAAGCATAAACAATTCATTATGGTTTAGTCTTATGCGTCGCTACTTATTGATTTTCCAGTTGACGACAAGGAGAGCAGGGAAAAAAACACTCCAGCCCTCAGCACCCTGTAAACCCACCTATTTCAAGCGCAGGAGACCATGTTCAAGAAAGCTCCTGAGATTCACACGCAAAGGTCTCGACAAGAAAACTGTGCTCAGGACTAGGCCTTACCTGTCAAGAAATTGCCCTCCATATAAGTTTGTCTCCCCACAAGACACCTTGAACAAAAAGCTCTCCTGTTTTAACCACCTAAAGTCATGACAGTTGCATAGGCAACACTTTTGACATGCTTATTTTAGACTTGGTTCCATCATGGGCTGAGCAGTATAGCCTGACTCATGAAATCCTTTACTAGCATGTCAATTTAAGTAGGCACTTCCATCCTCTTAAACATACATGCATTGGACAATGAAGCTCTCCTTACACAGTAATGCATCTAACAGGACTTTCACTGACATGTTAAGGTAACATGCTATTTTCAAAGGGACACTAAAAGTTCTAGGGGCTGAGCATACAGATCAGTTTTTGTAGTTTACTGTCTTCCACAGCTATGTTTATTACAAGAGGTGCTGGTAAGCACGTAGATCGACTTGGTGCCAGAGTATTTATCACAGTCTTTCATTTAAGCATCTTTACGGGTGATACACAGCAGGGACTGGGCAGGGAACACAACCACAGTTTTGTCCATTTATAGGCAGTTCCCAACATGATCCTGCAATCTGCATATATTCAAGTTCCCATCGCTATCAGTTCCTTCCTGGACATACCCTAACCAGGTGGAAAAAGATGGCTTCCAAAGGATTTATACAATATTGCAAGAGCCAGTATTCAAGCCTCTGAACTTACTGTAATCTCACTCACCTTGGTTTTATACTTTTAACAGAGCCTTTCATCTGAAGCTGAGATGGACCGGCTGATAGGTCTGAAATGAGCATCCATTCCTGATGGCTACAAACTATTGCGTTCAAATACATTTGACATTCATTAAGTACTCCAATACAATATGACAATGTTAGATATACGATACAGATATAGCCCTATTGCAACCTTCCACATTTAAAATCTTGACCCAAATCTACATTCATTTATACAAAAACATTTCACAACATTTTGTCTATTGAAAAGTACCTTTAAGTGGATGTTATTTGCCTACGGAAACATCAAGGTGAAAAACTCCTGTATGCATGATCCAAAATTGAACCTCTATATAGATAGCAGGACACAGAATTGCCATTATATTATTCCTAATGACTTTCCTTTATGAAAGACCTAAGTGTTAAGTACAGAAGTGAAAATTTTCTCTAGTATTATCTTTTTTTTTTTTTTACTTTCACCGAGTTCCTCATTACTTCACAGTAGAATCAGATGAAGAATACTGAATTAGCTAAATGACTCATGTGTAATTCATTCTAAGCCATACATAGTCAATTCAAAGAAAACAATTCAAATGCAAGACCAAGCTACATGACTTCTGTGCTGAAATCACAAACTACAGAAGAGGGACAGGGGCTGCCTGGACTTCAGAAAGCACAACTTGCATATGCATGCTGTTCTCCAACTCTGCTTCACTCATGCATAAACAAAAAACACTAACCTTAATAGTACAAATCAAGCTGTAGCCACAAGTTGAGGAAAAAAGTCCTTTTGCAGTGTTGTTTCTGGGAAGGCAAGCAGGTACAAGTCATACAGCTCCCAGTGGCACCACACACACACTCCAGGCGTGCTTGACATTAAGGTGGCTGGTTGTTGTGGAAACCAAATCCCATAGATGATTTATGTTCAGCATGCAGAGCCATCTCTACCCCGACACCCTGTCCCCAATTAAAAAATGGGGTATGTTCTTAAATTATGGAACATCAGAACAAAAAAATCTTGGTTTCACCACAAACTTATCATATGTGGGCAACTTAAAAATATTTGTCCCTTATGTTTATAAAAGGAAACACCAATTCAGTGAGGCTAGTTTTGATTCATGTCGCTATGCCATCTCCAATGAGGTTCTGCAGGATGTTTAGTTCTTAAAAATTCTTTATGAAAATCCTACAATCAAAGCCTCAATCCTTCCTTTCATCACATAAATGAGCTAAGTAACAATTATTTCATGAGAACTCTTAATGTCATTAACAGACTACGTGAACACATTTTCACAGGGAGCTGCAGGATTTGAACAGGATGATTTAGCATTCCAGTATATGCTTTTAGCTCATGTGTTCCAATCCTTTTAATGCTTCACATATATCCCAGGTTCCATGAGGAAAATGAGACTTAAGTACATATGCACTTAAATGGTATACTGTATAAACTGACACTATAAACAAAAGGGACTAGACAGGTACTGTAGAATAGAAACAAGATTAACAGCCACTACACACGTTTTTAGAATGATATAAATCTTACCTTGGAGAGATTTTAGGGCTATAGCTCAAAGGTACTTATATATTCGTAGATTCAATCTGATGCATTGAAAAAATGCATGACTTCATTACATTCAGATATCTGGATGCTTTTAAAAGTCTAGCTCTAAAACTAAGACCTCTATCTTATTTTTCAAATCATGCCAGCCATACTATTGATCCATTGACAAAAGAGAATCACAAATAATTAAATAAATCTAGTAGCACTAGAGTTTATACATAGTAAATAAGACCATGCACATGTGAAACTCGCTCACACAGCAAAGTATAAATGCATGTCAAATATGGATAAGTACATACTATTCTTTTGTTTTACCACACGCTTTTAACTAGCCAACCATTGCATTATGTGACTGAAAGCACTTAACCTCTTTGCACTTCAGAAGAGTTTGTCATTTATTACTGGACATACTCAGATATGATTTTATAACATCAATCAACTATATCACCACATGGAAAGGAGAGTTCCCTACCTCCATTCATGAAGTTATTGTAGTGAAATAACTACAAGATGTAGTTATTCCTGTTTCCAAAAGCAGAGATCCTTCTTCTGGGACAAGAACCATACACCTTGGTAGCTGCACAGCGCCCACAATTCTTTCACATTACCCAGCAAAAGCAGATCATGAGCAAACCCTTCCCCAACTTTAATAGGTGCTCAGCAGTTTTCAGAATCAAGACAAACAGTGCCTAATCTACCATTTAAGTGATACTTTACTACTCTCACCCTTTAAATCAGGCACCCTTCCCCACCTGTTTATGTCATTTTAAACATAGAAAAATACCTTGGAGATGATTAATGGCTCCCCATGTTCCAGTCCGCCTTTCAGTGTGAAACCCCATGGCGCGCCTCCTTGTAGCAGTGCTTCCAGGTAAATATATCTTCCTTTTTGCCTAATGCTGGACTCTGAAGATGATATGCTCTTGTTAATATTGTCTAACATCCTCCTGTCCTATTACATACTCATTCAGATACAAAACCCACACAGACAGAGGATAAAAGTCCCTAAAAGCACGCTACAAATCATTCTTAAGCAGGTGAAAGACAATTCAGAAATTTTTCTTCCAAGTCCAAGATGATATATTGAAGCTTTTTAAAAAGAGCTCCGTAGGTTGTCTGTTCAGAACTTCAGCTTTCTAATGGCGTTTCAGCACTATGCTTCCTTCAGTCACTGACAGCTCTGTTAAGATTTATCTTCCTGTTCAAGTCTATCAAACTTGCATTTTTAAATGTCATTAAAAGTTTATAGATTTAAAAGCCATTGGCCACCAAAGTGCCAAAATCCAAACGAATGCTTCACTTGTGATTGATTATCAGCCTTTTCTTCCTTTCTGCATGCAATTTACCATTACAATGGCCTTTTTGCCTCAGTCCACTGCACTAGAAGAATGAAAGCGTCTTCTCCCTCTCACGCTCCCTCACTCTATCCACTTGCTTCAGTTTTCTGACTTGTCAAAAACCAGGGAACAAAGCCAAAGTACATTCCTAAAATTATTTAGATTTTCAAAAAGAAATAAATCCACACTTCTTGGTTTAAAAATATGAAAAAGTCCCCTGGGAAAAGTGTAAACAGGTAAATTAATCCTTTAAGAAGAAAGTTTAAGAGCAGAGCTCTTTTCATGTGCTGTGCTCTCCCCGTTCATCTGCCAAAGCCGCAGCAGCTACTGCTGCTGTGAGGGAGGGTGAGCGAGTGAGAGAGCAAGAAAAGGCTTCAGGCAAACAAGGCAGCACTGCCCCATCATGCACATCAAGCACACAACTGAAAAATCCAGTCTGCAAAAACTGCTGCTCACCCTTTTATAATGCCCCAGAAACCTCCATCTTTCTATTGTACTTGCTAAAGAATTGTAGCAAGTCAAACTGCCACTTGCTCAAAACACAATGGACCTATTCCAAATAAGCACAGTGGAACATTGCTAAGTAATTTTCCTCTCCAAGTGATTTTTATTCACGTGGAGCCTAACAACTTGACTAGATACAACTTTTCATCCAAACACAGTCATATGAAGTCAATCATTTCCGAGCATACATACAAATAACAATAAGAGCTTAGAATATTTTTATGAATGTAGCCGGTCACTACTTAGTAGAACCTATCACTGTGCCTGCATCTGTACTTGTATATGCACACGTAAACATGACTCTCAGCTGCAGCAAGTATTGGCATTATTCCTGGTATGCATCAGTTAAGATATTGACATAAAATTCTGTCTTGTATGTGCCACGCAAGCAGAATGGAGAAAAGCCCATACACCACTCCCTTTCCTGCCTGCATATGTAGCTGAGTAAACAGTAATGCCTGTAAGGTAAATGCACTTGTGATTTCAGGATCTGGAGTGTACAATATTATTCCTTAATGCATTAAGAGCAGTAAAGATCTTGCTTTCACATACCCCTAGTCATTTCTAGAGTGTTCAGATCTGGCTGTGGGGGCACAGTCCTGCATCTAAAATATCATCTTTTCTAGTCCTTCCTGCTACCTACTCCCATCTCATTTAAGATGGGTTACCCTTTGCATGGCCCTGCATTTGCCCTCTACCACAGCACCTACTCCCTATAGCCAAGAGGAGTTATGGGAACATGTGGTCCCTGCTTATTTTCAGCTGATCCTCAGTTCTACAACTGAACTTTGTCCCCCATTGCTTCCCTTTCAGGGAACAACTACATTTCACATCCTCATGTCTCACAGATCACTTGTATCTGGAATTCCCTCATTTAGAGCACTGCAAACCAGATTTCTGTATTTTCTAACAATGCTAATGTTTCACCACAAGCTCACTCATTTCAAGCTCCCACAAAGAAGAATCCATTTCTGTCCCTCTCCACAGGTCTCTAAGTGGGGCAAGACCAGAAACCATCTCTAGAGGACTTCTGCTTCTCCCCTGCTTCAGCACTTAAATCCACATTAGGCCCAGTATCACCTCTGCTAATATTTCCTGACATTAGGTTGCATGTAATGTGTAGTTCTCATAGCGCGTTTGCATGTTCAAGTTCTACAGCATACTGCAGTTCTTCTGCATTATTTCCCACCAGTATGGATGTTCTGATAAACTAATAATTTAAGTCTTTTTTTTTTTTAAAGAGGGAAAGGCCCCTCTCACCTGACTCATACCACACATGCAATAACTTACACTTGGACCACTTTCAAGTTTTTTGTCCATTCATAAGCATTTGTTTCCTGAAATGTTGTCAAGATAAACAGTAACTTGAAGCCTGAGAATTCAAGAGTTGTTTTAGGAACCACTGAAACATGCACATTTGCTCTTCCTCGTCATACACATGGGTACATCCAGTCTATTATCTCATTTTGTGGCACATTATCTACTAAAAAGGAAATTGAGACATTTTTCTTATAACATGCTCTAGGGTCTAGATCCTAGTAGGTACATTTCCTACTGTGCATATAGTACACTATCTTCTGCTGGAAATATAGGGACAGTTTCACTTAGAGTCTCCAGTGCATTTTAACATCTTTGTCACATTTGCACCACTTCAGAGTTTTTTCTCCCTACTACTTCCAGATTCGCTTGTTTTTTCAGTTTTTCAGCAAACTAATCCAATTGTAAAGAGGATGGCATAAAGATGCTTGGATACATCAGAAAGTCATGATCAGCTAACAAGAAAGATTTGATCATTAATTATTCAAAACCGGTGGCCAGGTATGGTGCTGTTTTCTCAGTCTTTCCCTCACAGACTCTAGTTCACAATCTCCAAGACACTCCCAGTTGTCCTATTAAACACAAATTTCTTAGAAAAACAATTACTTGGGCTTCATCCTTGGTGATGCTCAAAGAAAGCAAAAGTTTCAGGAACTTTTACTGTAGCAGCAGCTCCTGCACACACATGCAGGATTTAACCTTACTGCCAACTCCTTCAAGGCAAACACCACTACAAGGTAAAACAATTTCACAATAACAATGTAAATATTGATGAAGGCGAGGTTAACAATGGAGATAATTGATGTGAATTAGCTTAGAGTGAATTCACCAAAGAAATGGATTTCAGTGATGAACGCAGTTGAAACAACAGTCTCCATCCACCTAAAAATATTTTCAAGTCTTAAACACAAACTTGTTTTTTTAAAAAAACTTACCTTCAGCAGTTCTCAGACACCAGAACTATCTTTGCTTTTTTTTTTTACTACCAGAAACTTGCAAAACAGAGAATTGAAACATCCTCTCAGAACACATAATTTTTCATTAGCCTTTAAAACGAGAGAGCTGGGATCAGAAAAATACAGCTCCCAGAGTGATATGCTTGAATTAAAATTTTCAAATGTTTCAGTGTATGAGAAAAATGTAGACTAAAAAGATGATCACAGTTACTTCATTGAATTGTCTGGTATTTTATTACTAAGTGTGGAAGAAATGCCTTTTTTTTGCCTTCAGAGTGGCAAAAATGCCACCTCGCTTTCCAGCAGCCCAGTTCAAACTCTACACCGCTCATTAGGACACACTGCCTGCCTCCTTACTGCTGTCTTCTCTGCCTTTTTTTTAACATTCCTTCAAATATTACATGTTTTTCTCCCAAATTAACACTTTCATTTGAGCTATACTGCCCCCATCTGTTGCCATCTAGTTAATACAGGTTTTTCAAAGTTTTTACTCAGTAATTTGTTTTTATTTATTTCAGTTCAAACATTTCCATATATTAATAAACACCTACTATGCCTTTTTTCCCCCCAGAAAGGAAGCTTTACTTTTATTTTTTCAGAGCAGCAATCTGAGTCCCTGAGCTGGGGAAGCCATCAGGTCAGATACAAAGGAAGCCTAGCAAGGCCAGACAATTCAGTTCAGTCTTCTAGGTACTTCTTTCATTGCAGATTTAAATGTTATGATCAGTTCACATGTGCTTTCCCTTTTACTACATTTTCCAAATTCAAAGGAAAATACATGCTTATTTCTGAAAAGGACTCGTAAAATAACGCTCCCCTCATCTGCACTGCCAAAACTCCTAAGAAATACCATGCTGAAATGGCTCAAACTTGTACATAACAAAATCAAAAGCTTAGTTACCCAAAGGGCTGACCTTGGCAGAAAAGCATCCTCTGGAGCCAGCTCTGAAGTAGCTCACACTCCTCATTCTGGTTTTCTTCAACTTAACTCTGTTGACCTCACTGGACTGACTCTGCAAAAGCAAGAATGCGCCCACACTCACTTTGAAAGCATTCAACACATTTGATATTTATATTTAAAATGTTTTAGCATCGCTAAACATCTTGAACATCTGAACATCTTGAAAATCTGAACATCTTGAAAACCCAGACACCACCCTGTGCCACATGCTCTAGGTGACCCTGCATGTGTAGGAAGGTCAGACTAGATTATCTCTACAAGTACCTTCAAAAGTCAAGGATTCTATCATACTATGATTCTCATTCCCAGTCTTTTCAAGCAAATAGGTTAATGAAAACCATTCTGGAGATGGTCTGAGAACACCCTGTATATGGCCATGCAAGTCATATGTGATGCCAATCCAAGTTTTGCATTGCATTGGGATGGCACTTCCCAGAAGCTTTTCCAGATTCTTCCGCAGCAGCAAGGCCATCAGGGCACCCCAGACCATCAGGTCTGCACCTGAGCTAAGGGCCTAACACTTTGGAGCTGCTACTGCAATTCTTAGCTACATTAACTCAAAAGTTAATTTGCTTTTGACTTAGAGGCTTAAAAAGCTCCTGTCAACAGAAATTACATGATGCTTTCCATATTAAATTTAAGATATATTGAAATAATCAAGGTGGACAAAAGGTGAGAAAATGGAGATGCTCATACCTTTCACAGAGAAACATCTCAGTTTCCTACTCTTCCCCCAAATCCTTAAAGGAAAAACTTTCACCTGTAGAAGGACAGGAAAAAAGTTTATCAAAGGCCACAAGTGAATTAGAGTATGGCCTCTGAGGTGAAAGATGACTTCTTTGGGTAACAATTCTTGAGAAGATCCTGTATACGTACATTTAGAAAAGGTAAACAGAAAAGTGTTTTTTCTACACTTACTTCTAGTCCCATTGAGCTGAACCTGAAATATTCATGCACTCAGCTCCATAAAATGTCATTCCAGCACCTGAAAGGGTCAAAGATAAGTCTTTATACCCAAAGAGATTGCCTCAAGTATCAATGCTCAAAATATTTGTCTACAGAAGACAGTCCTAAGGCTGCACAAGCTGTGGATTTCAGCCCTTCTCCCCTCCAAGGGGAGAGAGTAAGCCTTCTTGAAGGCAGGCCTGGGATAGAATATGAAAAATTAAAGAGAAAAGGAAACCAAAACACCCCAAGATGACAGAACTGAGAAACAGAGGGAAGCTACAATATCATAAAACTGTTGTCTTAATTTTGAAAAGGTTGCTTACCTCTGGAGTCTGAGAAAAGTTTTGGTGAGCAAAGAATCCTCTCCATACAAAACGGCTTTCAGCACTGAACACCCCTCCATTCCTCAGTTACTCACAGCCAACTGAAAAGCAACAAGACAAGGTGAGAAATAAATTATTCCTTCAGAGAGAAAATAACTGAATGAATTGAATTCTGGGTAAGTGATTGCACAGCCACAGAATTGCTTTTCCCCTCTCCATTTTCACCTCTCCCTTGCAATTCAATAAAAAATGGATTCCTGCTAATCACTCTTTTGGTTATGAACCAAAAATGAATAGAATTTCAAAACACACCATGCAAAACCTAAAGCAAAGACAAATTAAAAGGATAACATCAAGGTTATTTCAGCAACAGGAACCCCTGACTTTGCGTGTATTACCTTAAGCCCTTCCAGAGAGCCAAGTTCATTTTATGCTCTCAACACTAGAATCGATCAAAATTGACCCAAGTAGGCACATTGAAGACCAAGTATGCATTTCAATAGCAAATTCTGAATATTTGGATTTAACCATTATCATGCAATTACCAAAAGAGGGTTACCTTGCTCAGGCTCCACCACATACTTCTTTAAAAGAAGGAAGCAGAGAAGACTTGGATCAACATCATAGAACTGCAGTGTTTTAATTTGACCTTAGCAACTTACATAGACAACTTGAAAGCCTGATCATTTTACACGCACTTCTCACTTATCAAAAACATGAGGCAACAATATTAGCTTTTAACTTAGATGCTTTCGTATTGCTTCTATTAAAATTTCTTTATTCTATAAAACTTTTTGCAAAAGCAAATTTTAATTAGGAAAAACAGTTAGCACCTTCATCCAAAACTCAAGTCCCTGATGGTTATAGCCCACATAGTTTCAAACTAGACCCTCAGCTGGCATGCACAACTCCATTGTGTTGCTATACAGCCTTAATTCCCTGAACACAGCATGATTTTTATGAAGACAGGAATTAATTTTTTCACTTGGCTGGGAAAACCTAAAATCTCACCTTTTTTTGACAGAAACATTCCCAAAATAGAGACAAGTTATCGCAGAGTAACATACTTAAGAGTTATTCTGTCCCAAGGATATAACAGGAATTTAGGAGAAGAAGCAGCAGAAAATACAAAGACATCAGTGTTCTGAGAAGACCAAGCCCCAAGTAAGTAAAAAATGCACCTGTTACCAGGCCAGGAAATGTTCCCCTGTGCTATCAAGTTCACTACAGAAACCAGGGCATTTTGAACAAAACTTGAAAGAGAAATCCAACACTGGACACTTTTTTATTGGCTCTCCCTCATGCAAATGATTTGCTTCAGAGGAGGGGTCTGTTCCCAAGGCTACAGAGTCCAGCACAGGGGCCAGTGGCAGGTGGCTCCTAACGGCTCCTGCAGTTAGGAACTTGGTGCACACTCCACACAAAAAAAACAGAAGCAAATATATGTTCAGATCATCCCCTTTACAAGCCTCCTTGCAGGAAGCAATGCCTCAGGACACAGCATCCCTGACAGGGTGATCCTCACTTCAGGAAGAAACAAGCATCAGAGGAGTTTATCAGCTTAAGAAGCCCCTCAAGAGAAGCCAAAACCTAAGAAAAACAACTTGTCTCCAGTGTCTGTCAGAGGTATGTACAAGCCCACATCTGAAAAAAGTTTTTAATCCTTCATTTATACCTGAGACAAAGCATTAAAGCCTAGCTTGGCTCAAGGAGCAGGACACTGTAGTATAATTGCACATGCCTTCTTTGTCAGCAAGCTAACCATGAAATTTCCTTCATCCTTTTTCTTTTTTGACAAAATCAGGACATCTCTCCTGTGCTGCCTCATTTTTTCCTAATCAGTACTGCATAAAGACCTTTTTCTGTGTAACAAGCTGCACCTGTGGTTTACTACAGACACATAACAATGAGGTTATTTAGGTTAAACTTAGGTTTAAAAAAACTTAACTTAAAATTTCGGTTAAAAAATTTAGGTTAAAAAACAAAGACCAGGGCTCTATTTCCCACTGGCTAATTCTCACCTTTTCTCCCTCAATCTGAAACAATCCCTCTTATACCTCCTTCCCTCCTCTGGCTTTCATGCTCAGCTTGAGTAGCAATTGTACAGCTTGGTTTAACAGCTAAAAAACATTATGTTCGTTGGTCAAAAAGTTACGCAGTTTGCTGCTTACCTGCGGTTATTTTACCAGGCATACATACACCTGTATGCAATGTGGCAGTTCTCCCTGAAAACACGAGCATTTTGGGGCGCTTCTTCTCGGGCCAGTACTCCCCGAGAGCCGCAAGGGGGCCCAGGCTGCTGGCGGTTATTTTAAACAGTCGCTCGGGGACCGTTGCAGGCGGTAACGGCCGCACCTGACGCCACCGCCCAAGATGGCGCAGGCGCCTCAGGGGCCGCCCTGCTCCCCACTCCCCTCCCCCCACCCCGGTTTCCCGCCCATTTTCCCTGTGGAGCCGCTGAAGTAACCGTTGGCGAGAGGACGCTCCTCTTTTTTCAGAGAGCGAAAATAAAGGTGCTTTTGGGGGATTTTTACCTCCCGGGTGGAGCAAAAAGCTGATTGAATCAGAGTCATTCGGAAGTAATCGACTTTGCGGTCGCTGAATCCATGAAAAAACATAAGGCGTTAAGAAGGCTCCCTTTTAGGACAGTGCATAAAACCCCATAACGGCTTGATTCTTCAGCTACTTCCCCCCCAAAAAAAACAACTCTAACCCCGACTCTAGCCTTACTACGGCTTTTAGGTGAAACATTAACGGACCATTCACTCCTATGAAGGTGGGTGGCGGGCATAAAGCACTTTTTCTTCAAAACAAATCACTACTACTTAAAAAAAAATAACCCTCACGCACTGCACCTTATTGAGGCGAGAGCCGGGTTGTTTCCAACCCAAAAAGGAAGGATGGGTGGTGGGAGGGTTTATAAAGGCTGGGAAAATTGTCCCGCAGGTGGGTTGAGTTGTGCCTGCCCTCTCGGTGGGGTATTTCTTGCCCACCCAAGTAGGGCTCTAGTTTGATGCAGCCATTTTGGGTGGTCTTTTTTTCTCCTGTTTTGTGTTTTCTTTTATTTTAGTTAAGTGTAGTGAAGAATGAGATTTTGGGGTGGTATTTTGTTACAGTATTGAAAGAGGAGGCTTTTAACTTACCTAATTTATGTTCTTCAATTAGTTAAGCCATTGCAGTGGTCTTTAGTTTTACAATTCAAGGGGTAGGAGTCTAGATTAGCTAGAGTAAGGCTTATGTTAATCTTTGGTTTGTGTATTTATCTGTGTTTTGCCTCTTCAACATATCTATGAGCAGCAAAATCTATGTGGTTTTGCATAAGTGATGTGGGGTGGTCAAAGTGTTTAAGTAAAGTCAAGATGAGCAGGCAAAAAGACTAGTTTTGACTTAGTATATCTGACAATGAATTGCAAGAACATGCTAGTACATGATTTTTCAATTGATTATTCTTGAAAAGCTTACAAAATGTGCTAACAAATATTTATGAAAGCATGCCATTTGTCAAAGTATGCTATTGTGTTCACCAAAAGTCAATAACTGGAAAAACTTGGTAAATGAGAGTAGCTATGGCAATTCCTCTAGGTTGTTTGTGCATTATTGACTTGGGGAGGAGGTCAAAATGCCTTTTTTCAGCACAGAAAGTTAACTACTTAAATATTATAGAGCTAACATTCATTATTTTATATGTTAACAATTTTTTTTTGGTAGGTGCTGTTACAATGAGCAAGAATATTCAGGAATTAAGGTAGGATACTTGTCAGAAATACTGTATTAGCTCTTTGTCTTACAGCCATTGTGCACATTGAAAATAGGAGCAAATTTGCTGTGCAGGTATGCTTTGTGGTAATAACTTATCAGAAAAGAGGTAAACATTAGAATTAATGTAGGTGCCCAAGACACTCTAAAGTGAGGGATGGATTACAATGCTTGTAGTGACTTATGTTCTGGAATTGTGTGTTTTTTATCCGCAGTGAAATATGTATTTAACAGCAGAGTAATTTTTGTGTAAAGGTTAGGTATAATATGGTCCTATAGTATTGAAGTTTAAGGTTACTGTTTTATTTGCTATTATGTTCCACCTTGGGAAAGAGATACTTGTGAGATGAACTGAATTCTTTTTTCCTCTAGATTTATTTTTGAGTTTACTGGTATTATTCGTATTTAAGCTGAACTTAACAATTTCAATATGTAGTTGTGTTTTTTGGGGGGTTTTTGGTGGTCTTTTCTATTGCCAAATGCATGTTGATTGAGTTTGAGAAGTAGCAACTAAAATAAAAGAATGGGAGTGTTAACTCTCTAAGCTTTAATTTAGTAATTAATATTGATGGGCTAAATCAAAATTTGCTTTAGTCATTGTCTTCATTTCCTTTATGCTTTTGGGTTTTACTCCACAGTAGCTCAATATATTAATCAAAATCCTTTACTTTTCATGTAGCTGATTCCTGTTTCCAGTTTTCAGGCTGACTTTTGAAGGTGTTTTTCCTTTGTATTTTGTATCATTTTACACCTGAGTGTTTCTCTTTCTGTTGCTTTAGTGTGGTATGAAATGAAAATCCAGGTTTCTCAGGATTTGAATAAAGTTCAGGGAGACAGCATGACAAGCATGGTATACACACACACA
>VZSG01000555.1:484746-509758 GCA_013398315.1 Nothoprocta pentlandii
GCGGTCGCTGAATCCATGAAAAAACATAAGGCGTTAAGAAGGCTCCCTTTTAGGACAGTGCATAAAACCCCATAACGGCTTGATTCTTCAGCTACTTCCCCCCCAAAAAAAACAACTCTAACCCCGACTCTAGCCTTACTACGGCTTTTAGGTGAAACATTAACGGACCATTCACTCCTATGAAGGTGGGTGGCGGGCATAAAGCACTTTTTCTTCAAAACAAATCACTACTACTTAAAAAAAAATAACCCTCACGCACTGCACCTTATTGAGGCGAGAGCCGGGTTGTTTCCAACCCAAAAAGGAAGGATGGGTGGTGGGAGGGTTTATAAAGGCTGGGAAAATTGTCCCGCAGGTGGGTTGAGTTGTGCCTGCCCTCTCGGTGGGGTATTTCTTGCCCACCCAAGTAGGGCTCTAGTTTGATGCAGCCATTTTGGGTGGTCTTTTTTTCTCCTGTTTTGTGTTTTCTTTTATTTTAGTTAAGTGTAGTGAAGAATGAGATTTTGGGGTGGTATTTTGTTACAGTATTGAAAGAGGAGGCTTTTAACTTACCTAATTTATGTTCTTCAATTAGTTAAGCCATTGCAGTGGTCTTTAGTTTTACAATTCAAGGGGTAGGAGTCTAGATTAGCTAGAGTAAGGCTTATGTTAATCTTTGGTTTGTGTATTTATCTGTGTTTTGCCTCTTCAACATATCTATGAGCAGCAAAATCTATGTGGTTTTGCATAAGTGATGTGGGGTGGTCAAAGTGTTTAAGTAAAGTCAAGATGAGCAGGCAAAAAGACTAGTTTTGACTTAGTATATCTGACAATGAATTGCAAGAACATGCTAGTACATGATTTTTCAATTGATTATTCTTGAAAAGCTTACAAAATGTGCTAACAAATATTTATGAAAGCATGCCATTTGTCAAAGTATGCTATTGTGTTCACCAAAAGTCAATAACTGGAAAAACTTGGTAAATGAGAGTAGCTATGGCAATTCCTCTAGGTTGTTTGTGCATTATTGACTTGGGGAGGAGGTCAAAATGCCTTTTTTCAGCACAGAAAGTTAACTACTTAAATATTATAGAGCTAACATTCATTATTTTATATGTTAACAATTTTTTTTTGGTAGGTGCTGTTACAATGAGCAAGAATATTCAGGAATTAAGGTAGGATACTTGTCAGAAATACTGTATTAGCTCTTTGTCTTACAGCCATTGTGCACATTGAAAATAGGAGCAAATTTGCTGTGCAGGTATGCTTTGTGGTAATAACTTATCAGAAAAGAGGTAAACATTAGAATTAATGTAGGTGCCCAAGACACTCTAAAGTGAGGGATGGATTACAATGCTTGTAGTGACTTATGTTCTGGAATTGTGTGTTTTTTATCCGCAGTGAAATATGTATTTAACAGCAGAGTAATTTTTGTGTAAAGGTTAGGTATAATATGGTCCTATAGTATTGAAGTTTAAGGTTACTGTTTTATTTGCTATTATGTTCCACCTTGGGAAAGAGATACTTGTGAGATGAACTGAATTCTTTTTTCCTCTAGATTTATTTTTGAGTTTACTGGTATTATTCGTATTTAAGCTGAACTTAACAATTTCAATATGTAGTTGTGTTTTTTGGGGGGTTTTTGGTGGTCTTTTCTATTGCCAAATGCATGTTGATTGAGTTTGAGAAGTAGCAACTAAAATAAAAGAATGGGAGTGTTAACTCTCTAAGCTTTAATTTAGTAATTAATATTGATGGGCTAAATCAAAATTTGCTTTAGTCATTGTCTTCATTTCCTTTATGCTTTTGGGTTTTACTCCACAGTAGCTCAATATATTAATCAAAATCCTTTACTTTTCATGTAGCTGATTCCTGTTTCCAGTTTTCAGGCTGACTTTTGAAGGTGTTTTTCCTTTGTATTTTGTATCATTTTACACCTGAGTGTTTCTCTTTCTGTTGCTTTAGTGTGGTATGAAATGAAAATCCAGGTTTCTCAGGATTTGAATAAAGTTCAGGGAGACAGCATGACAAGCATGGTATACACACACACATATGCATATGGTAATCTCCTGTTTAAGGAGAAAAAAATGGGTCATTTCTGAATATAACAGTCCTGCTACTTATGTGCAGTAGTTAATTACACCAAGTGATGCTGAGCTGCTTGCTCTGCTGATCGTATAATCTCCTGGTTTATGTGAACTTCTTTTTTTTGTAGTTTTATGTTTCTGTTTCAACTTTTTTTCTTCATGTTTATTTGTAGTTTCTGTCTTTTTCAGCTTGTAGATGACCTGCCAAATCTTGTTCACTTACTCACTTAGGTGGAATTACTTTCTCTTTACTTTAGAAAAATCTCTTTTATCTCTTTCTTAATTCCTAGTGGCACAAAATCTATTTTCTAGGTTTATAAATGATTCCATATATATTGCATAGACTTCATATTATTATTACTTGAAAAAACCTTGCCCAATTGCAGCAGTCAATAAATCTGGGAAGGGAATCATGTCCCTCCAAAGGATTATGATCATTGCTTGTAATTTGTGATTTACAACAATCTTGTGTCTGTTTTCATTCTAAGTATTCAGAATTAAGTACAACCTTTAAACTTCATTAATTTTCATTGTTACCTTTACTGCCTGTGAGTTACCCTTTAAAGAATTAAAATTATTTTGTATTTGTATATAAAGTTTGTATGAGTACAAATTCAGCTTGATGGTTTTAATAATGCTAAGTGTTCCTGCTTAAGTCAGTCAGCAGTGGATCCAGTGTCTATGACCATCCCTTTTTTCACATGGTTTGTTTGCTGTTAATCATGCACCTATCCTTCTGTGCTGCTTGTGTGTGTGTCATTTTTACCTCTGCTAAAATAAAAAAAAAAAAAAAGAGTTATTCCTCTGACTTTTTGGGGGTCTTGCATTTCAGTTTAAACCAGGAATGTCATTTAAGCACATCATTTGGCAAGCCCTAAAAGGGGAATGTGAATTAAGTAATTGTAATGGGTTATCTCTGTCATTTTATGAGATTGAGACAAGCATTGATGCAAGTCTGTTTACAAGGTGCATAAATACTACTCTTTCAGACAGAAGAATAAGCAAAGAATCTTTACTCTTTTCCCTGTTCACTTACTGCAGGTTTGGGAAGAAATAGTCCTTTTGACAGCTTCTTTGAAGTCCCAAGAGGAAGGAGAGTTCTTTGATTCTCATGATGAATCAAATGCTACTGAGAAAGTAATCATTAAACAGGAAAACTTCAGTTACAAGAAAAAAAAATACCATTATATCTGTTCCAAAAAATAATTATGGAAGATTTTTTTATCTCTCCCCTTGTTTGCTTTTCATCATTTTGCAAAATGCTAGAAGTGTGTAGGGAATGAACTGATGCTTGATCAATTTCAAGAAAAAGAATTAAGATGCACAGATTTACTTTGGGAAATGAGGTTTAACCTAAACAAACATTTATTGAATGGTACAAATTTTCTGAGGTGTTCCAAAGCCTGAAAATGACTTTTTCTCGGTTCTGACAGTTTGTTTGCAAAGGAGTTAGGGATCTAAACAGTTTCTGAATGTTGCAGATCGAGTTTTGTGTCAGTAAAGTGAGAATTTACTGGCTGGTTGAGAGAAAAAGACGGCTATAAAAGGAAATATGTTTTTGTAATATAAAACCATTTATTTGTTAGGTGGAGTGCTATTGTTGGGGGCTCTGTTAGGTGTGCTAATGGCAGAACTGCGTAGTTATCAACTGCTGCAACTTGACTGTAGTTAACTGCTCTGTCAATGTATTGCTAAATGTAAGTGTAAATCAATAGAACAAAAAAGCATCACCCAATTCTGCAGGTACCACTTGAGACATAATGTCATTGTATATACTTTTGTATTTAGACCTTCTGTTTCAATAAATGCTTTTATGTACCATTTTGCAGGGAGGCCCCAGAAAGACAAACAAAAGATGTGAAACTCGAGGAAGAATCTGTCAGGTTCTCAGTGGAATCGCTCACACATTCGCTTAGTCGTGAGGAGACTTTACCAAGAGGCAACATGCCTAGCGTGGGTAAGTACTAAGCAGATTTCAGAGAGGTTTAGGACTAAATCCTTATTAATATTCCAGGCTATTACATTTTTAAAGATGGCTAAAAAGTTACTATTTCACATGAGTTGAAACATCGGTAGCTAGTTGCTTCCTGGTCTTGTGAAAACAGTTTGACTTTTGAACAGTGGAAAAGGATGTTTTTGCGAAGATATTACACAGCATAGGCATTGATGGTGACTGCAGAGGGTTCTATACAAAAGTATGCTTTCTTGACTTAATTTCATATGTTTACTGGATCCTAGGAAAAAAATCGGACAGGTTGCCAGAGCAACAGTCTTACCAGACAGCCAGGTGTCAGGGGAATGCAGCAAGGCCTTAGCTGTGTGAGCCACCGCTTGTGGTTGTGCCCCCCACCCAGTGTGCTGCGTATTGGAAGGCAAGAGTGTGCCTGACAGAAATTGCCTGAGCTTCTTGTCCTTAGGAAAGATGGTCCCTGCCTAGGTAAAGGCAGATGGAGAGGCATCAGTGCGCAGTGGCACTAATAGCCAGTTCGGGAAGAGATGACTGTTCTTCTGTGATGACCCCATTTCAACATGTAATTTTTTCTGCTTTTCAGGTGCTGTTAGCCCTTTTCTCAACAACCCAAGCACTTTAGCTTCTTCCGTTTTCAGCACAGCAATGGAAACCCCAGCCTCTTCTGATACTGCTAGCAGCCACCCCAAAAGTGTTTTCTATTCAAAATATGAAAAGGACATTGATTCCGTGAAAAAAACCATAGGTTATTCTGGCAAACAACGCATAGAGAATACCCAGGAAGAATACTCTCAGAAAGTCAGAGATCTACAGAGGTGGCTCAGTGAAGTAAGTTGCAAATTTGCCTAAGTACAGCTGAGCTTTAGTCATTTCTGTAATTGCTAGGTCTATGAACAGTTTGACTAATATTTTCAACAGCCTCTTGGCTGTTGTATGTTCTACTTGGCTATTGTGGTTTTTAAGTACCATGTGGCAGACAGAAAAAGTTGATAGATAGTAGTGTTGTCACAGCCCGTCTACTGATGTCCCAAACATACTTGATTCAAACCTGTGCAGCTTGGGTAGCTAGTTAACCAAGAAATATTTTTAAAAGACCTGTTAACACCTGCAGTGTAGTTAACCACTTTTTCATTAATTTGGTTGATTTGACTTTTTCCAGACCACGGAGCTACATGAGCAACAAAAAATCAATTTAAAACAGACTATTTCTTATTTGCAAACAAAACTATTGGAAGTGCAGCTGGAAAGAGATACACTTGAGGATATGAGGTACAAATGTCAAGCCGACTGTATGTTATGTGGGGCTTAGATGTGGGTATTGAGGGGCAGGCAGATGAGGTTTCCTAATGTGGGACTTGCCCTCAGGAGTAAAGATAAAAAGATTATGGCATCTTGGCTTAAAAAGCAGCTCATTAAATTGTCAAAATACTGTTCTATTAAATCTTAATAAATTTATATTAAACTATTAACAATAATGCTACTGTTACTTAGAATAAAAATCTTGTTGAGTCTTATTTTTTCAAGTATTTCTTCACTTTGAAAATTCAGGCAAAGGGAGTCCCACAGCCAAGAGAGCATAAAAATGCAGCTTAAAACTACCATACAGGAGCTAGAAACAGCCAATTGCCTGCAGGAGGAGATGCTGAGGGAGGCTGACAGCCAAACGGAGCATCTGAAAAAGATGCTCCGTGACCATGAGGAAGTCCTCATGGAACTGCGTGGCATCCTCATGGACTACAAAGGCAGCACAAGCAAGACAGCCTTGCAGGAGCAAGAGCAGGAGAACACTGCCAGCCTCCACATCCATAATCTGAGCACAGCCTTTACAGAGGTCCTAAGGGATTTAGACTCAGAGGTGGTGTACCTCAAAGAGAAGATTGTTCGGGTATGTGGAGCATATGCTACTTATTTTTCTGCAATATTTTGTTCTACAGAAATGTGTTTTGCAAAATTTTCTATGAGCTCACATTTACACGGAGGAAAACAAAGGATTCATGGTTATTCACAAAGTGGAGTTTAGCTGAAGTTTCCCCCCTATAAAAAGATGGTGACAGGCAGATGGTAGTGCTAAGGTATACAATCCTTTTTTCCCAGACAACTCTTGCATTATTGTCCAGGAGTATTGTCCAGAGAATAACTTAGTCTTGGATTTTTAATGTGTAATAAATATTGTTTGCTTGAGAAGCCCAGTACTTTAATCAAGAGTGGCTGTTCATTCCCCCCAAAATCAATACCCTCAGTGTGGACATACTTGATCTGTATTACATGATTCCTTAAAAGCTTTATGCAAGACCAAATCTATGCCAGGCATAAAGAGGAAAAATATGCTCTTAGAGTTAATTAGGCAGATGCTGGCATGTTAGGCTTCTGCACTGTCCTAGCTGCATCTGCATTAATGATGGGAATTCAACAATTGCAAATTTTTGTTGTATAATGTAGAAGGAATGGCTATGTTATTGCTTTGCAAGCTCCTGTTTAAACTGTTTTGTTCAGGGCTTAGTGTTATCTGTTTGTAATAGGTGGAAGAAGAGTTGGAATCACTGAAAAAAGACTCACAGACTAAAACAGATCTTCTGCTTCAGCAACATCAAAATAGGTATCTCTTCTCCATTTATTTTTTAAAGAAGTGATTCTGACTTGTTAATTGTGTTAAGTTGTGCAGTGGTGAGGCTATACAGTCCCTGTTTGGGAGGTCTTGATTATTCTGATGTTGAGTGTTTATTTGCCCGTGATGCTGGTATTCTTCTCCTTCCATGCTGACAATTTCTAGTAATAATTATTTCCTGAAAGAAAATATTTAGCAAGAATCTAGACAAAAAAGGTACCAGCATGTTGTACTGGATGTTTTTTCCTGAGTGCACGTAGCACATACATATTATTCACTGAACAAAGCATCAAGGTCATCTTGACTGATGGCAGAGTCATTTAAGGCAATACAGTTTTCAGTCATAGCTCAGGGCTGGACTGGACACTTTAATCAGGGTCAGGCCTCTTCTGCCTCTTATTTTACAATTAGAGCACTTGGTCATCTGCATTGGGAAGGCCGTGCTTACTAGGTGTGACCTCTTGTCTGCCTGATGTGTTTTTGTCATGAATATTGGTATACCTCCCTTTATTAGAATGCGGAGGCACTTTTGCCCAGGGATATGGTTGGAATTTATTTTGAGAGTATCTCCATTACTAAATGATAAAGAATGAAGGTAATTGGAGAAGTTAATACTTGACATTATATATCTAAATATATATAATATATTTATGTTTTCTTTTTAAAACAGGATTGAGCAGCTAGTAAGTGAACATGAACAGGAGGTGGCAGCACTAACCGAAAAAGCTAACAGTGCGCACAGCCATGCAAATAGTATCCAAAGCCAGATGGAGATCATTCAGTATGTTTCTTTATAGAAAATGTTAAGAGAGTATAAAAAAAGTTAAGAGTAACCTTAAATTGAGAGGAAGTTTACACTGCTAGTATATTCTGCCCCTATTTCCTTGGTTTGTTAGGGTCTTTGTTTAGGAGTTAAGCAGTTCTTACATAAACTGTGAATTGGAAGTACAGAAACAAACAAAAAACTATGCTAAATTAGTGAGATGGAGAACATTCATGCTTTAAGCAAACTCTGAGAATCAGGCTTGTGAACTAGTTCTTTTTGCCTCCTGTAGTTAAGCAGAGTAAGTCGAGTCAGTTGAGGTTCAGGCTGTTTTGAGCCCTTGACATTATTTTGTCATGAGCATTTTTATTGGGGCATCACCATTGTGAGCAGTTTCTGCAGTGCATGCAGCCATCCTCCACTCAGGAAGCAACACTTGAAGTATCATATCAACACAAAGCTTGAAATGCTCCTTCTGAAAGAGTTAAAATAGGAAATCATTTCCAAGCCACTTGTCTTGCTGCTTAACCTTTTTCTTTCTTTGTGTGTGTGTGTTAAAGAATATTTTACTGTTGTGCGGGATATCCTGCTGGAGCATACTCAAAGAAATATTTTGAACTGTGATTTTTCATAAAAAGTCACACTTTCTCTTTTGAAAAAAATTAAGCGGAATTCCAATATTTGTTTTTGTCAAAAGACATTTTTTCAGCACATAAATACATTTATCCATTTTAGCAATTTTGATGAAACCTATGTGCTTGCTTTTAGCTGCCTTACAAAGTTGCTTTTGAATTCTTCAAGCAGAACTGCAACAATAAGTTAAACGAAGTTCTTAATCATAACTTGAGGGCTGTGGTTGTGGGCACTATGAGGGTCCCCATATTGTAAGGTGGGCTTTGCCTTGTAAGTGTTTCACATACTCAGATACAATAAATATTTCCAGCAATATAAGCAGAAAAACAGACAAGAATGGGTAAAGAATTTTGCTTTTTGCATGTATATACAAATAGTAATGAATGGTAATTATAAAGGGTGAACTCAATGTGGGGAAATATGAGTATTTTGATATGCTGACATAGCTGATAACTGAGTGTGAATAAAACAGCATGGTAATTCTTAGCAGCCACTTAAAGTCTTGGAAATTGCTGCTTCATTTGTCAGTTAAAAGACAAGGTTGTGTTGAAATATTACAAATGTAAGATGGGATTTGGAGATCAATATGCATTATTTCTGGCATGGATAGGTGAGACTGAATCACTGATAACAGGATGCTACTCATTTCTGTTTGGACATTGGCAGAGGTGCATTTGAAACCAGCTTTTATTGACTTGATAAATGAGTCATCAGCACTAAGCCTATGTAGGTTTATGTGAGAACTCTGACCAAGTCTGTTCAATAAAAAGTTATTTTTATCACATTTATGAAAACATTCTTCAGTGTTAGTCTAAGAAGAACCAGAAATATTTCAAATTTCTATTTCTCACATGTTTTTAATTTTTTAATTGAAAATATTTCTTAGAGAACAGACAAGAAGCCGAAATTCAATGCATGCACATCAAGTTAGTCAGCTGGAATCCACTGTTTCTCAGCTGCGTTCTGAATTACGTGAAGCGAAGAGGACGTACGAACACAAGGTGTGTATGGGTACTTGTGTTAGGATTAGCACTAACTGAACTGGATGTGTGCGTGTAAAGTATTCTGGATAGATGAGGAAACCCTTTAGCAAGGCTTCGCTTGAGAAAAAATGAGGTGGATTAGAAGGTAAGGCACATTATCCCAAACTCCATGAATTTGTATTCCTAAGAACAAGGTTTCTCTAGTGTGAAATGGTTCTACAGTGTGCATTGAATGCCTGCTATAAATTATGTGTTTGGGGAATACATTAAAAAAAGGTTCTGCATTATCCATATCCATAGTGGACGTAGTTCTATTTGACTGCTGAAGAATATATCAACAAAAAGCTGTCAGGCAATAAAAATACCTTCATTGAAGTTGTAGTGCAAAGAAAAAGTCCCTGATAACTGTCTTGTTAAGTGCAAAGCTGTGAGAGTGTAGGGATTACAGTAGCTTGGGAGAAGCATTCAAATACCCAGAGATGTTCTATTTTCAGTTTGTAAAAAACCTAATGTTTGTTGAAATCCATAGTGTATTTTTATTAGTTGGATACAACAACAGGCAGAGCAGACAGGCTGGGGAGGATCTGTATGCTTAAATTTTTTTAATCTCCCATTAGAAAGCAATCTGAAATTACTTTTTGCTGCCTTAGTTCTCCATAAAGATGAAGATTTTCTGGGTAATATGGCATGGGATTTCTGCAGTGAAATGGAGAGAAATTCATACAATGGCATCAGAGAATCTTTCTTTCTTGATTTTTTTTTAATTTTTCTTATTATTCAATGACAACAGTAAGACAATTTTGAGGTTGTTTTCAGGATAGTTAATTTCCTCAAAACAAAACATGCATCTTGGCCTATCCTAGAAACTTGAGAATCTACTCAGATAAAAACTACTACCAGTTCTGGTAGCTGAGCTGGCTCATGCAAGAATACTTGAGAGATCCAAATACAGTTTAGATGAGAAATGGTAAGGATTTAAGAAACCTTCTACCTGCTGTCTGAAAGTTCAGACCACAATCCGATGAGCCTGCGAATGCTGATGTGCTCCAATCTAAAAAGATATGTGAATGGAGTGGCAGGGATGAGACAGACAAATTGTGCTCATACTGAGTGGCATTGCCTTTTTTCACTTCCAAATACCGATTCCATTGGTTCACAAGTATTGAAAAATCAAAATACTTATTTCCAAAAGTGATTTTTCACAGCACCACAACCAAACTGTTATGAATTTCTAAATTAGTGTCTGCTACACTTGGTTCTCAGGGAGATATTGGGCTTCTCATGTAGATATGTATGCCTAATGTCTTTGACATGAGATGTGCAGTCCACTGCAGAGGAGCTTATCACATATGCACTTAGAAATGTAATATATTCCTGACACATCTGCTTTTTCAAAATGTTTAGCACATAACACATGAACAAATGGAAAATACAGAGTCAATTATAGGTTGTATTTGACAGTCTACTGTAAATATTGAATGCTAAGGGTTCTGCTTGGATAGGCAGTAGCAGTATAGTTCTCTTTCTTAGAAAAGATTGTAAACAGGCCTACCGTCTCATATGTGTCTCCTAAAATGCTTCTGGCACAAGTTGCAGAGGAGGAAAAAGGAAAGAAAGCATTTCATTCCTTTTGCCCTATGCTAAAGAAACTATCCTAAAGTAGAAACAGAATGTACAGGTTTTGGTGCTAACCTAAACAGATGGCAGATCTTAAAATAATTATTAGGGTAGTACAAGAAGAACAGGTGATTTAGTATGTTTTTAAGAGCTCCACATAAGTTGTAGTTTGCTTATGCATACACTATTTTGACTTTGCTAGCTACTAATGCAAACAGAGGAACTTGTTTTTTTTTTCTAAAGCTTTATCCAGCAATGTGCTGATGATGCATGATACTTAGGATTTACAGTGTAGATGAGGAATTTTAGATGAGGTTTAGGTCAGAGGAGAATCAAACTCATACTCATGTACCTGAGTTCATCTGCAATGAAGCAGAGCTTAATCACTGAAATAAGACAACGTAATTCTAACTGTCTATGGAACAGCTAGAAATGGTCTAGAAACAGACCTGTTTTTCATGTGGAGCATATGAAAATAATTGCCTTGAAGCTAAATTGCTTTTTGTGCTTTTAGATAGAGGATCTTGAAAAGCAGTTGCACCTAGCTCGTTCTGAGATGGCAGAAGCTCAGACAGAGCGAGATCAGTATAGCCAAGAATCTGGAAATCTGGATGACCAGCTTCATCAGCTGTTGGTAAGAACAAATGACAATATTGAAAGAAAGAAAACAAAAAACTTTCTTCTGAAAGCCTTTCCCTTCTACTGGCATTATGAGTTGTGCATTGCTTGTTTTAGGAATAGGGCAGCCTATTTAGGATTATGTTTGAGACTCACCTTTTGTTATAAATGTGAATTATCTGTTAGGTATTCCCAAGAACCTTTCCACTCACTAGAAAAAGCAAGTGATCACAATAAGCTTTTTGGTCAGAGGTTCAAAACACTTGAAAGTATGCAAATCAGATTGATTATTTCAGCTACCTTTAATCCCAAAGTGTAGATCGCTTTAAGCAACCTTAGTCCTTTTATACCTATTTTGTAAGACTTATCAAGATGTCCTTAGTAGTTCTAAGCACTGATGAATTATGTTTACGGATTAAATGTGCAGTAATAAAATTTTGCCAGGCTAGGTTGGTGTTGTCACTGCTAGCTCCATACATTAACATCGCCTTTTCTGTCCTTTACAAAAGATTATGCTTTAAGGACTGAATTTTGGTAGATGAGTTGGTGTGGTTCATTAGATCTATTTACTTGGTTAGTGTCATGGTGTTCTGAGAGAGGCTGAAATTATTTCATTCACCATGGTATTCTTATAAGAAATATCTCAAGTCAGTCTTTTCCTATAGATTTCCTATAGAGCTACGCATAGCTGAAGGGTATCATAGACTCTGAATAAGGGTTGTCAGATTGAAAGCTTTAAATTGTAATTTTAAATTGCATTTATTTCTAGGCCTTCACTTAATTTTTCTGCTATCTGAGCTTTTTAGTTTATTCTGCAGTTAGCTTTAATCATGTGTGTATAGTCTAAACTATATTTTGATATAACATCAAAAGTTATTTTTAGCAGAAATATCTACTCTATTCAATTCACTGTGTTTAAATTAGAATCTGAAATATGCATGTCAGTTTCTTAACTTTATTTACATTTCTAATTATAAATTATAATTTTAATCATGTACTATTGTTATGATCTTTGAGACAGACAAGATCTGAGGTCTGGAGAACATGTCACAAATTATTATATGAAATCAGACAAGAAAGGAATAATTCTTAATAGTGGTAAATGAGGGATATTTATCTGAGAAGCTTTCCATAGGATAGTTAGTGGTTTTTTATCCTTTAATGTTGGCACAATATCATCCCTTTTTATTTTGCTGCTTATTCTGATTTGGGCGAAATAAATGACATCAAAGACTTCTGTGTGGCTATGCTATTTGCTTGAATATAATTATAGTAGCAGTATTTAAATCACAAAGTTGAAAGCTGCTGCTTTGTTGTAAGGATGTAAGCGTAGGAGGTATAAAACTGGCTCAGCCAATACTTCTGTCTTGTTATGTGTAAATCCATGCAATAATTCCTGTTCAGATATGCAACTGTATAATTGAATGTTGCTAGCATTAAGAAAAAGAACAAAATATATGTCTCAGAGTGAGATAACTGCAATTTCTTGTAGTCTGAACTGCATAAAAAAGAGATAGAGCTAAATCTAGAAAAAGAGCAGAACAAGAGATTTTGGGATCGGGACAGAGACAGCAGCATCACTATTGACCATCTAAAGAGAGAACTGGACACCAAGAACATGGAATTGAAGCATGTGGAAAACACAGTGAAGGCAATGAGGATTGAATGTCAGGAACAAATGGAGTGCCAGGTTGGTGAGATACTGCACCTCTGTTGTGTTCTGGAGAGGAGGTGGCATGAGAGGGGCTGCAGCTCAGAGCTGCTACAACTCAGGTTTTTGTGACTGGGCTTCTGGAGCTCAAGTGTCAAAGTTTGCCAATCAAATATTTGAAGGCAGGACAGTCATAATTTGCGTCTTCTGTTTGGTAATCTATCTATTCTAGTCTTGTTCCATGTTGACTGCTGTTATAGTAGAAGCATGATTTTTCTATGTATAATCAGTGGGATAAGATTCATGAGAAAATGAATATTTGATATTGGATTTTGTTTTTTATAAAAGTTTTGTGCTGCCAGAAGTAGCAGAAGTGTTCCAGACGTTATTTCCAGTAGTGAGCACTTGTGTAAGAATGAGTAAACTCAAGACCTTCATCCTTGCCCCACTTGACGCAGTGCTTAGTAAGACTATAATGGTATGCGTATCTCTAACCCAGATTGTAAGCTAAAGGCAATTCTTGACTAGGAAGAACTACTACTGACAAAATAGACTCCTAGACATCAAACTGCAGTTCGAACACTGAGGTTTCTGCAGGACCTCAGCTGTTCAAAAAAAAAAAAAAAAAGCTATGTTTAAGTAACCACTGGCAGTTCGACTAGCTCCTTGGCCTTCAAGTAATATTGATTCTCTTATTATCCACCAAACCTTGTGCTGCTTTGCATCTTCTACACTTCTCCAAGCCATTATTTTTACCTTCAGTCTTCCTACTACGTGCATTCTTTTCTACTGCTTCCAGTCTGTACTGTTAGCAAATCCTGATTGACAACACATTTCATAAATGGTGACTTTCCATCTGCATTTCTGTCTTGGTAATAAAATCATTGTTAAGTTGGAAAATTTGTGTACAGGATTGATTTATGATGCAATCAGCAGAGTTTTAATAAAGATTTTGAGCCCAAACTCCTTTGAAATCTGTACAGCACAAACATGTTTTTTCACAACCCTTTAATCTTTGTTTTTCTATTTTCAATTCATATATATTTTGCAGCAGAGTTAAATAAGCAGGGAAAGAGGCAGGGAAACAAAAAGAATGATTTGGTCATTTTAGATGTGACTGCCAGATTAATTTTCTTGTGAGACTGTTAGATACTTAAGACTAAGAGGAGAAAATGGGGAGGACAAATGAAATTCTGAAAGTAGAAATAAACTTTTTTAGTTAATATTTCATTGCTTTTGTTCAGATGGCTGCCATTAAGGAAAAAAATGAAAGCATTGAAAGAATCTCTTCCCTGACTGTCCAACTGGACTCAACCAAAGAGATGCTCCGTAAAGTTAGGGAAGATCTTAAAGTCAAGCAGATGAATTTGGAGGCGGCTGAGAGAACAGTATCACATCTGACAACTTGCCTGCAGGAGAAAGAGAGTGCCATTGATATTACCAATAAGGAAATCAAGAAGCTACGTGCCCAAGTTAGCAGTAGGACGCAGGAGCTTCAGCAGCTGAAGAATGAAGGAGACCGTTTGCAGAGCGTGCAGTCTGAGTGTGACACCCTGAGACTGCAGGTGGTAGAAAAAGAAAGGATTATTGGGATCTTGCAAAAGCAAGTTGATAACATGACCCAGATGGTGGGCCAGCACAGCCGAGCTGCTGGAGCAATGGAAGTGGAGAAGTCCCAGCTTATTAAAGAAATCAATGAATGGAAGCTGGAAGCACAAGAAATAAAGGTCTGGAGATACTGTTGTATTAATGTTACTTTAAGGCTGTTCAATTGTTTAAGTTCATATACTAGCGCTGTCTGGTTTTCAAGTAGCTCAGACAATGTATCTTGAATGCTAATCATGTGAAAAGAATTGATAGAGAGATAGAATGATACTGGTCCATGAACTATCAAAAAAAGGTGACAATGATTCTCACATCATACCTGGCAAGGAAAAATGGGCTCTAAAGCCAGTTCAGATTCCGTTGTACCTTTTTTGCCTGGATTAACAAATAAGTAATTCTGCTCTTCTTGCTTATTCCAAGTTATTCTCTGACAAAAGACTTAAAGTAATGATGTCTGCACATCTCGATTGCAGTGTTTTGTTGTATGTTTTGGCATACATCCACTTCTTCCTTGCATAAATAGATTGTAAAGGAGGAGAAAGAAGCCAGAATACTTGAATTGGAGGCCAGGCTGAGCGAGCTGGAATTGGAAAAGGTTAAGCTGGTGAACACATGCACTGAAAGGCTCCACACAGTTAAGGATATGAAACTGGAAAAAGAGCAGCTAATGAAGGAACTTAAAGCCAGCCGTGGTGAGCTAGCTGGCCTTACAGGTAGGTAGCCTCAGCTCAGCTTAACTCAGATAGCTGCTAAATGAGACTGATGTTAAAAATAGAAGAGCAGCCTGCTTGCTGAATCCAAATATGGCTGATGGTACTTTAGAAGGTTTCCTGACAGTATGTGATGGTCAGGTTGCTTTGGAGAGCTAAGTCATGGTTGGGGATTCTGGCACAGAGTGACAGAGATGTAATCTTTATGGCAGGCTGTCTCCACCCTGCACAAAAATAGTGATTGCTTGAATGACTTTGTCTAGGGCCCAGAGAAGCATGTTTAAAAAATCAAACAATATAAACTTGACTGCTTTACATAAGGCTTTTCAGAGGACACTAGCAGATCCTTGACTATCCTCAAATTACAGAGGAATGTGACTTGTGATGTGTTTGCATTTTATCATTATTTAAATGCTTATGTTTTAATTAGAGCTACTACTTTCACAATTAACATGACAGATGCAAGTGGAACAAATAAATAGTAAAAACAAAAGCTCAAGGTTAAATATGAGGGCCCCTACCTGAGTGAGCTCACCAAAATGCATGGAGTTTGTTATAGCTGTACTGCATCCGTGATACTGTTTGTGTCCTTTGTTATCTAAGCAATCCCCTGCTTGGCTAAAGTAGTCCCTGCAGCTATCTGCTTCAAAATCATGCTAAATACACAGTAACACTTTGAAGCTTCATAAGTTTTATAAAAAAAAAAAAAAAAAAGGGTAATAAGTTTATGTTGAAGTGGGACCCAGGACCTTGACCCTGACCTGGATGTCCAGGGACCTTGGCTCCTGGCTGTGGGACCTTGACCCTGGACTTGACTCTTAGGTTTTTATGGTACTAATCAGCTGTGAGGTTCAAGAAGGCTTATCACAATAAATGGCATGGAGCAATGAAGGCTAAGCTGTTGGTACAGTTGGAGCACAATGGTCTGTGTAACGAGGACAAAATGCTGCCCTTGTCAGTAACTTTACTTTCCGCAAGGTTATAGCAGTGGGGAGTCAGAAATAAGCATTTTTCTCACCTTTTTCAACTATTACTTTGGCCAGCAATTAAAGAACACTTTTTTTTTTTTTTAGTGAAACAGAAGCCTCTGCTGACATGCCAAGCACTGAGCTATGGCTTCTATTATCTGTTAGTAACGATTGTTACTTGCTTTAGGTCTTAGCTGTTTGTATATATAATATTCCCTTAAAGAAGTAGGGAACACATCAGGAATCTTTGTCTACAAGACCGATAACCATTACCCACTGTGATTTCTGTCTTATGCTCAGAGGAATATGAAGATTTAAAGAGAAATTTCCGAGGTAAAACTGAAGAGATGGAGAATAATGCTAAGAAACTGAAAATGCAGTTGAAATCAGCCAAAGCTGAGCTAGATCAGACCAGAGCTGCTCTAAAGACTATGGAAGGATCTGATGGCCATGGTAATTAAGATGGGATCTTCCCACCTTTTTGCCTTTTTCCCCAAGAGGATTTTTATAAGTATTGATAAAATTTATGAGTTAAAGATATCTCAAGGGTGTTCCAGATGTTCTAAATATTCTGTGCAATAGAATGAAGTTGGAAATACATACATTTTATCATTTACTACATACTCTAAAACTTAGACTATGAGCTGTGTTTTCTCATTAGATCTTTAAAGACTCCAAGGGACTTTTTCTTTGTCTTGTATGTATTATGGGCCTGGTACCAGCACCTTCAGAGAAGTTCTGCTCAGCCTAGTCAGTGGTTTGCTGGTGTGGATGACAATAGGGTGCTCCTTCAGCGTATCTGTCTTAGCGTGTTGTTGGTAACTGGCTTCCAGAGTCCTTTATGAGAGCTCAGAATGCCTAACCCATCTTCCTTATTCAGAACTAACAGTTGCAAACCTTGTTGTTTTACAGCTATGAAAATTGCAATGGGAATGCAGAAGCAAATCACAGCCAAGAGAGGACAGATAGATGCATTACAGAGCAAGATTAAATTTTTGGAAGAAGCAATGACAAATGCAGCTAAGGTCACAAGAGCTCCAAGTAAAAGTATTTAACCATATTATGAGAAACTGGTCTTTGGAGAGATGTAGGATCATAATGAACCCAAGGAGTACTAAAGGGAGTATTATTTGATGTAATGGGCACCTTCTTTTTCCTTCCTGGTAGCATGTGACAGATCAAGGAATGTGTCCATGGTTTAAGCTAGACTCTCACAGACTAAATTCTAAAAATTAGTTTCTCTGAAAAAACAGTGCAAGCATCAGTGAGATTTGGGCTCGTGATCTCAGGTCTTTTAAAAAGGTAGACTTGAGACAATGTGCAAATTTCTCATCCCTCATATAGATGAGGATTGTTGAAATTTTAAGAAATGATGGCCTTTTTGATATAGTTCCTGTAGGTTCTCCTCTTAATTTTGGCAAGGATTCCTAAGCCATACTGTCTCAACAGAATCATTTTCCAGCTATATAGCTAGAAAACATTATATTGTAAAGCTGGAAAATCCATCCAGAGATGTTTAGGGTTCATAATTCCCAGTGTCAACTAATTTTTTTTTTTAATTTAGCAACTAATACGTATGAGCTATGCAGTACAACAACTTGGTTCCGTAGTTTCTGTAAGCATTGTTGTCTGTGTGGAAATACAATCAGCTGTTTGTGAAGGAACACTGTTTTGCAGATTGTTCTGTCATGGTTCCCACTTCCAACCTTTGCAGTTCTGGTTGTGGACTCTGTGTGTGTTGAGGTCTGTCCATCATATTCTGTGATGGAAAGTTTTTTTTATCTGTTTGCACTTACCTGTCCTCTGGCTTCTGGGACTTTCTGGCTTTTGGGACTTGCATGGGTTTGGACTAATGCTTAATGGCTATGAACACTTTTTTTGCATATACAATGGGCCTCTTGATATCTTTACAGTAGTAGTTGGACACTTAGAAAATTCTTCAAGTCCTAAATGCGAGGAGAGGAAAAAAAAAAATGTACTCATTAAAGTGTAATGGGGAACTTTGACCAGGTGGTATACTCCTGCACTTAACGTTTCAGTTTGAAAAAGGGTCTAAAAGTCCAACTACATCATTCTTTATAAGAACTTATCTTCTTGCTGAGGAGAAAAAAAAATCCTTGGTTTTCTGCAAACTATAATACCTAAGCTTCTGGAATGATTCATTCAAATCTTTGAAAAATGGAACATCACAGGAAAAAATGTGTAACACGGGCAGTTACAAATTTTAGTCTCACACTGTTCTTCGTCCCTTTAAACTCAGGAAAAGCATTATCTCAAAGAAGAAAACAATAAACTAAGCCATGAATTGAGCTGTATCGCCGCAGAAAATACCAAGATGGCTGGGGAACTGGAGATCCTTAGGTCGCAAGACAAACGTCTGAAAGAAAAAATATCCAGGATGGAGACAGCCCTTGACAAGGTAGTTTAGGGTTCAGTAAGAGAGCAGGGAGCTTTACCATGGTCTCTTAAGAAGAGAAGTCTGACCTCCTATCCAGGTTGTATTTGCTATGCTCTACTAAAGTGTATTGCAAGCTGCACACCTGAGGACAAAACTGTGATTCAGTCCTGTAAGGATTATTATGGTAAAATACTTGTATTATCTTTGTAAGAATTCTTGATTTACCCCTTACGAGCTAGGGGAAATAGAAATCTGGGTAAAATATAAGCATGGTACATCTGTAAAAAGCTGCTGCTTTTAACCATACACACACTGCCTGAGTGAACTGATATTTGCATCAGTGGGATTCATAAAGAAGCACAGAAAGTCATGTTTTTTTTAACTCTGAAGATTAAGTTCTTTTTAGACTAATAAAAGCAGTCTGATTCCCTAAGAGCATGCTTTTTGTGTGCAGTTTATTGCTTTTGCTTAGAGCTTTCCTCACTTTTAATTGATATGAAAAATACTTACGTTGTTTTAAGTTGCCACATCTAGTTAAGGTATACTGTGTTAAAGAATAGAATAGGATTTGAAAATGAAGTGGAGATTGAGATGCATCAAGAAAGTTATTAAATACGTACTTTAAAACACTGAGTAGGCTTTAGTTTTATTAAAACATTTGAATTGTCTAATCCTGAAAATGTTCAGTAAGTTTAGGACAGGATTAACACACTTCTTGGTGTTGTAGTGTTAAGGAGATCCCAATTGCTCCTGGGATCATATAACAGGTCTGCCCATGTAACCCTATCAAGGAAGGCATCTGACCATCTTATGTTTGAAGGCATCTGACCATCTTATGTTTCTCTAAAACACTTTCCATACTGCTAGAAATAGATTAAAAAGATATGTATAATGCATATGTGCACTTTTTTCCTATGTCAGATGAAGAACACGAAAGTCATTTACAAAAATATATGTATATTTAGATTTTAAAAAAAGTAAATTTTAGGAAACTTAATTTAGTATCTCCTCTCTTACAGGCATCCATGCAGTTTTCAGAGTGCCAGTGCATAATCCAGTGCCAGGAACAAGAAGCAATGCGCTTCAGGTTGCAGCATGCTTTAGATGTGAAGGTAAGTACTTTACTGATAAGACTGTGAAGAGATCTCATCAGCATGTCTAAGTACCTGAGGGGAGAATGTAGGGAGGATGGGACCAAACTCTTCTCAGTGCTGGCCAGTGAGAGGACAAAGGGTAATAAGTACAGTTTGAAACACAGGCAGTTCCATTTGCATGTAAGGAAGAATTTGTCTGTGAGGGTGACAGAGCCCTGGCACAGGCTGCCCAGGGAGCCTGTGGATTCTCCTTCTCTGGAGGTCTTCAAACTTGCCTGGATGTGACCCTGTGCCCTGTGCTCCAGGTGTACCTGCTGGAGCAGAGGGGTTGGACTAGATGATCTCTGAGAGGTGCCTTCCAACCTCAACTGCTCTGTGATTCTACATATAGATGTAAAGTAGGTGCATTAACTTTGTGTCCTTATTTCAGGACTAATCCCATTTATTTCAAGGTGCTTTCACAAGTTTGCATTAGGAAACTTGTATTAATGTGGAGTAGTTCATTACTGCACGATGTAATGCTCATGATTAGAATTACTCTGAAGTGCTGTATACTGGAAGGACATCAAAAAAGTAAACAATTCTAGGAATACTGACTTAAAGCTCTAGTTTCTAAAATCTTTCAGTGACATTTCAGCTTTTTCTTGTACTTCAGGGAAATTAAAACTAGAGATGGATGTATAAGACTATTTCCAAAAAAAAGTGTAGGGGCAAGGTTTATAGGGATGGCTGGAACCCTTTTTTAGATCAACTTTCATTATTGGAATGTGTTGAAATTTGGGGAATGCGTATCCTACTCCAGGCTTGAAAGAGAAACAACAACCTTCAAGCTGAATGCAGGCTGGAAACGATGGAATTGGGTCTTACTTAATGATGTCAAGTACTTTTGTTTTTAATGGGGAAAAAAAAAAAAGAAGCAGACTAAGATGTTAGCAAGGGTAAAGCAAATATGATTGGTAGGTGCCTTGGAGAGGCAAAACTTTTAGTTTTAATTGGGAAATTAAATATTGTATTCCAAATATAGACTTAAGGATGCAAAGGGAAGTTCATATGAACTGTGACAAAGGTGGAGAATCTCATGCTGATGAAAACAGCTGTCACCTCACTGGGAAAAGTGCACACAAGAAACATGGCACAGCTCAGTTTGATAATGCTGCTGAGACTTTCTCTGCTTGCATGGATCCAGAGCATACAATGAGTGCTTGAAGATAAATAGAACAATCATTATTGCCTCCACTTGGATCCCAAAAGGACTTGAAGGGGTTATGTCTGAGGATGCGTAGTAAATATTAGAAAGTGCTTTGAGAATTGAATGCTGGAAATGATAACATGAAGGGAAGAGAGAGGCCCTATTCCAGAGGCCTTACTCTCCGTATGCCATTTCCCTGCCTGGCCTGTGACTCGTGTTCTTTGCCAGGAGCTGCAGGGCCCGGGCTACTCCTCCGCCTCAGGCCCAGGCCGGCAGCACGCGGCGCTGGCGCTGCCCCAGCAGCACAACGCGAGCGGGCCGCCTTGCCTGCCCGCCGCCAGCTGCCTTCCTCACGTGAGTCCCTGCCAAACCGCGCTCGCACGCGACGGGCGTCTGCCAAACGGGGCAAATGCACGGGGGTTCTAAAGGGGAGAGCAGGTGGCAAGATTCCTTCCCCTAAAGGTTAGATCCTTCCCTGTGTTTCTCTTATGTTATGGACTCATCGCTTCTCGTTTCTTTTTTTTTTTTGCTAGTAGTTCACTTTGCTTTGGTGGTGGAGAAAATAGATATCTACGTAATATCTAGCCAACTTCACTGTGTTCATACATTTAGTTCACCTGTAATAGCTTTGCTTATTTCAATATTTGAGTTCTTAATGTTCACTTTCATAAATTGTGACCATTTTGGTCCTAATATTACACGTGTCACTTGCCTTCTTTTCGTTTTTGTGCATCTGCATTTAGATTTAGAGTAGATGCTAGTGCTATTCTGATTGTTCATCACAGAAAGCATCATCTTGAATCTCTCTTGCAAAAATACTTTTTCTTTTCTCTGTGGATTTTATATATTAAAAGTTAATGTTATCTTACCTTCACTAACTTTCCACTGAAATGGTCAGAAAATTACTAGTTTCCAAGTTCTAGATGAACTAGGAGGAATATAAGTGCTTTGGGTAAATACATATATATATATGTAGGAACTAAATAATAGAATGCCGTTATCAAAGTACTTTATAACAGAAGGATTTTATTTCAGTTCACACCCAAATCAGGCATTTTGAAGGAGGAACCACTTCAAGATTTAAAGAAGATTCTTCAGGAATTAAGCTCAGACAGTGAGATCCCCACTGTGGCTCTTAGCAAGAATGACAGTGACGGGGCAAGAACATCACCTCTAGCGACCGTGAGGAGCCCGGTGTAAGGCTAATTCTATTGCGTGCTGTGTACTTGCATTGCCATCTGGAACTAATGTCTGGCCATTATGCACTTGACAAGCAGTAAAAGGTGTTTTTCTGTCAGAAAAATGGGTTAAGGAATAAAGTTGAGGTATCTGAAGAGTTTTTCAACTCCTGTTGCTTGCTTAGGTGGTATGGAAACAGGAAATGACTACATCATCTGCCTTTATTGTTTTTGTTTGGGAATTTATTTTTTTCTAATTTTTAACTCTTTTCTTCTTTTCTGTGTTATTTAAATATCCCTTTTCTTATTTTGGAAGCAGGTAAATGTTTCTTATCATATAAATGATAATGCCAATGGCATGAGTTTGAAAAAACAGTACAGCACAAATTCTGTTTTTTTCCAGCTCAGTAAATAAGGACCCTTTGTAACAGGAAAATTTAATTCAAGGGCTTCCAGTAGGATTCTTTGATTTCAAACATGACTTTTCTCTTGTATTATATACTAGTGAGACTATATCAGTCTCAGATTGCTAATACTGGTGTTTGTTTTCTTGTTGCTCTCTTTTCCTTTTTTGGTTTTCTTTTTTTTTTTTTTTTTTTTTTTTTTTTTTTTTGTTTATTCATAGTGAATCTCAAAGATCAGTTATCAACATGCACATTTTTAAGAACTGAAGAGTAGAAGCTATAGAAGCTTCTATTTTAGCCCTGTAAAGGACTTGAGTTCAGAAACCTGTTTATCCCAGCTTTGAAGTAATAAATATGCTACCTCTTTCTGTAAACTTCGCCTGTCTTTCATAGAATCCTTGATTCTATGATGTCAACAGTGCTCATTAGCCAGCATTTCTGTTGCTTCCTATATCTATATTCCTAGATATATTCCAAAACTTCCAGGTTTGGACTGGAGTAAAGCAGGGTTTAGGAGAATTTTTTTTCTGGTGTTTTCTCTCCTCCAATAGTTTTCTCATTCAAAATTTAAGCAACGTTGTGAGAATTCTACACGTAAATATCACTCAAAATATCAAGTTATCTGTTAAAGTGTATGGCTTTCTAAATACTGTTGGCTGTGCTGATTCTGATGTCTTTTTATATACACAGAGATGGTGCAAGTAGAGAATGTGCTACTACCTTCAGTCCCTGTTCAGATCCTTGCAAAAGGTGAGAAATTTCCACCGTTCACTGTGGATACAGCAAAATGACCCCAATAATATTTTGAGAAACCAAGGCAGATGCTTGGTAAAATGGATTTTAAAAAATGTAGAATACACTAATGATTGTGCCCAAAGCTAGGAATTCCTTGCTGATCAAAATTCTGAGGTGAATTAGTCAAGTAGTATAAAATTGACCAGACTTGTGGTCCTTAATATGCTAATATTCCATTTCTGTGTGCCAGTGACTGAGGTCACACTTAAAAGGTGTACTTTTCTCAGAAGTGTACCTTTGCATTTTATGTAATGAAAATTTTGACAATGACATCCCCAGGATGTTACTGAAAGCCCTAGAAATTAATGTATTTCCTTTTAAATAGATTTTGAAAATAATTGAAGAGAGTTCAATTGAATAGAAATACATGGTGTATGGAAAGCTAGAAAAAACAATTGCTTCTAGCTAGCTGAAGCAGAGCTGAGACTTCCTTGACGGTCTCCCATGAAAACTGAAATTAAGATGGTTTGGGTTTTTGTTGTAGCTATTCCCAGTGCCTCAGTTAAGAATTGTGGCGCTTTGAAAGATGAGTAGAGCATTTTTGCAAATGCTTAAAAAACAAAATAATCGTCTAAAAATATAAAATATAGGGGCCTTCTTGGCAAGGCTTTTGTTGTGATTTTGACAGCTATATGTCTCTCCATGCAGAGAAAAGCCGGTTAGAGACTCGGGCACAGTAAGCAGCATGGAGCAGGATACCGTCAGCTGGTGAGAAGTGTTTTCAGTTAGCTGAATTACCTGCTTTTTAAAGTACTGATTTAAGAAGCAGTTTCTAAGGCATTTCTAAAGTTAATTAGTCCTGAGCTTTTTCCTAACTTATTCGTTATGCTAAAAGCTTCCTGGGAATTACAGACTAAGCAGTGAGTTTCTTGGATCCCTTTAAGCAAGAGCTCTGGAACTTATTTCCAGTGTTTAATATACATGTATGAGATCTGTGGATTGCATATTAAAGCTTCATTGTGCAAGTTAGTGCAAAGTGAGTGCAAAGACTGAGCATGATGCTTCAAATGTGAGTTTTGATTCTTTTTGCTTGCAGGGATCCTTTACCTTTGTGTACGGCAGATCTTCAGTCCCAGGATGTTTCACTGCCTTTCACATCCACGGGTAAGTTTGCACTGAATGTATTGTTTAGATGTGAAACTGGAACATTATAGAATAGTAGAAAAAGAAATGTTGTCCAAATACTATAATTTCTACTATAGTATCCTATCATTATAATTATAACTATATAATTATAATGATATAGTTATAATTATAATGACACAATAGGAATTATATTTTACTATAACTAAATTTGTAATTATAATAATTCCTAAGTCACTTATTGAAATAGCTCAATAGCAGAAGCTACTTTACAAACTACCTGTTGCTATTGGTGCAAAAATGTAACATTTGGAGGGTGCAACAAGGGGCACCCAACTTTGTACACATTGCATGGGTAAGATCAACACGGGTAATGGTACACATGTTTGGGAACGTGCTCACGGGGCTTGCTCGTTTCCCAGGTGGAGCATCCATCTTCTTAGCAGCTCCTCGTTACACATCCTCCCCCAAGAAGGCCCTTTGGGAAGAGAGGGGCCGACCAAGGTCCCCAGTGCACTCGCTGCTGACTGCTCGGACGCTCGACCTTGACGATGCTCCTAGCACTTCATCGGCTGTGCAGAAGGGAGGCTCTCCAGAGGCTACAGCCACAAGCACCCAGATAGGTAAGTGTGGTCCTATTTCCAGTCCAAAGAGCTCCTGGGAAATATATGATTGTGGCACTA
>VZSG01000555.1:531080-567798 GCA_013398315.1 Nothoprocta pentlandii
TTGTCAGCTATCTCATTAGAAAAGAGAATGGCTAAGTGGATGTCCAAATAATTCTATTTCCAGGAGGCAAGGTACTTAATCTTTCAGTGTCGTTTAGAGCAATGCTATATCAGCTTAACAGGACGTGAAATGTCACGTAAATTTATAGAAGCACAAGTGTGCAATCTTTACGGTGCAGTTCCCTTGTTGGTGTGGTGCAGGTCGACCTCTGTGAATGCACCAAAGCTGTATTCTAAATGTTTTTGTTCTGTGCATACAAGATAGGTCTAACAACTAAGATACCTTGTGTCTTGTAACTTGTGCTTCACTATAAATATGTGCTTTTGTCAGTATAAATACATGCTTTTGTGCTTTGATGTATGAGTATCTGCAGCTTAGAGTTATTATTTGTAATGAAAAATTGAATACAGTGAGTTAACTGTTCCTGGCATAGTAGATTATAATTTTGTCATTTGCTTGAGTACCTTTTTCTAGTCTTCACAGCAGAAAGCTTTTTTGGTCTGTATTTATATAATCCTTAGCACAGCTATGCTTTTCAGTTACAGTGCTTGCTTGCTGTTGTGCTTTGGGTAATAAGTGTGTAGTGTAGCTGAATATTCCTAACCACCTCCCTGAAACAGAGCAGGCAGAAATCGTGACCTTTCTTACTACGGCACAAGAAAAGCTTTGAAAACAGATGAATAGGCAGGATTTGGATCTGCTAATCCCAACATTTCCTTCTTTCAATATATCTGATAAAGCAGCTTAGAAAGGAAGGGAAACAAAAGTGACGCAGCTTAGAAGTATGTGTTACAGAAGCCTTCAAGGAAAGGTTTATTTTGAAGATTCAGAAGTTGCAGAGATTGGAGACAGAGTGCTTAAAGGAAAGGTGCTTTTTTAACAAGAAAGGAGAAAAGCTCTCTTCCGGTTCTTTGCCTCTCTCAAACTCATTGTCTGTTCCTTCAGCCTCTTCTTCATCCATTGTCTGAAGAAGAAACTAAAAAAAAAAATGTGCACAGTAAGAAAAAGTGGTGGCTGGAAATGGGTTTGAATGGCTCAGTAAAGACAAGTGAAGGGACCTAAAAAAAGCTTCCCACACAGCTCTGGAGCTTTCTCAAGCAGGGAAGAACAGTGTTATAACCCTTTCCGGATCTGCTCTTTCTGCTGAGCTCCCAGCCTGCTGCCAGTTGCTGCTAGCTGCAAGGTGCCTTCTGTTTTGGGCAGGGTCAGAGGGAGAAGGGAGCTCCCTGCTGCTGAGCTGAGGGAAAGGCAGACTCATCCCATTACACGGAAAGCGGTTCAGCTAGGGTTTTAATAATGGTACCCTGTCCTGGTAGCAGAGAATTTGGGCCCTGGGATTCTTCTGTTATATATAACTTACTTGGATTTCTCTTTCTTAGAACAGTATCTCTGTGAATGTGAAGACTGAAATTTCTGGGTCACCCATCACTTGCCACACGTTAGAGAGAGAGATGCTTGACAGAAGAGAAGTCAGGAGAGTAACATGGCAAGAGCTACAGGATGCTGAGCACCGAGGCTCCGATGCAAGTGCACAGATGGTCGCGACTGGTAACTTACCCTTGGTTTCCGGTAGCCTTTCCTCTCTAGGAATTCCTTAAATGCATGCATCCCAGGGGACTGGACAATATCCTAAAAGAATTCCCAAAGAGGATTAGTAGAAAGGCTGCAGAATGCTTTTTTTTTTTTTTATGGTTTTCTTAGGAAACAAAAAGAGCAATAGTACAGTAAAGGGACAGAGAGGCAGTTTTTGCATCTCAAGGATATTAACAACTCTAATTAAAAATTTATTTTCTCATGGTTTATGATACAGCTTTCTTGTGGAATTTAATGAGTTAGTTATTTTGAAAAGCGACTTGTGACTTTGTGGACTTGCCAGCCAACTGGCTGGGGCAAGAGCAGGCGCCTCAAACCTGCCGCCATGTCTCATTTCTAAACCAGATCAGTAGGCTGCATATTTACTTTGGACAATTTTATAAGCAATAAGTATGTAGCCATGGCTGTTATTGGGAAGCCATGGTCCAGGTTCATTCTGTCTCTCAAATTAACTTTCTGTGTTTCACTCTGTAAGCTGTGCCATCTAGTGTGGTAACAGGGAATCTCAGGTATAATTTAAAAGAGAGTATAAGAAATGCCCTGTTGACTCAGTCCATCTACCCAACTGTTGTTGTTCCAACAGCGGCAGTAAGGGACATTGTTTCGAGAACGTTCATGAGCCTCTCCAATTTTCACTGTCTGATCCCCCTGTGTTTTCAGATACTGCATTAAGGATGTTGGAGAGCACTGCTATGAAACAGCCATTATGTGACTGCAGTGCTTGCTCTGGTTTTATTTTTGCAATGGAGCAAACTGGCAATATGAACAAGTAGAATAAAAATTGATAGTTAAGCAGCCCTATTAATCTTTTTGTCTGTACTTCTGAGGAACCCGGAATTCCAGGCAATTCAGGAAAAGATCTGCTTGCAGCCATTTGCAGGGAGCTCTTCCTGGGCAAATAGGCAGCAGGAAAGAAAGGCCAGTGGGTCTATTAAGCAGTTCTAATGAGAAAGGATAGGATAACAGCTCAGAGGGGACCGGAAGCAGGTAGCAGGTTTGATGAGTGAGAGATGCCTGTATTTGCATTTTGCCAGATATTATGCTGTGGCTTTTTGGTGTCAAAAGGTGAAAAAATAGCTATTGTCACTGGTAAGATGAATAGTAGGAGGCCTTTTTCCTTTCAACATTGCACATGGTGCTCAGTTATGTTCCTTGGAGTGTACTTTATAATCTTTGATTCAGCTGAACTCTGTGTCCGTGATTTCACAGTGCTTATAGTACCTTTGCGATGGGTGGTGCCATGACATCCTTAACGCCATCATCCATTTCTTTGGGTTCCACTAAAGGTTCACCCACTTTTTGTTTTTTCCATGTTTTAGGGTCAAGGTACCAGGCTCCGTATCTGATTTTCTCAAATTTGGGCTTACATGGTTCCTAAAAAGTAATAAAATAACGAGTGGTAACTGTTTTATCATGTTGCATATTGATAGAACAGATGCTAAGTGCTAATGGTGTATAAACATATTTTGGTATGTACACTTCGCTGTAGCAGCATAGTGAAGTGTAAACCTGTTAATCACCATGATTTTTCCAATGTAAAGAATATTGCACAAAAGACATTCGTCTATTATTCATCTTCAGTTTTCTGCCTCACCCTTTTGCTAGTGAACTCTTTCTTCCTTGCGTTCCAAGGGGTAGACTTGGGGACATTGCTCTGTAGTAAAAGAGGATGCACAGCAGAGAGGAGGAAGGCAAGTAAGGGATGGAGGTAGAAGGGAAAAGCACAGGTGGATTTGTGGAAATATGTGAAGAAGTAAGGTGGTTTGTTTATCTCATCATCTATGAAGTGCTCCAAAGCAGAATTAAAAAGAAATAGAAATAGCAGCAACTCTTATACAGCAGCTCACAGGGCTAGTATCTTCCTCTAGAATCCACTTGCCAGGGTAAATATCTCAAATTCAGCCTCAGGACACACTGGAAACTAAGTAACCTTTCTTCCACCATGGGGCATTGGCTCACATTTTTGTAATGCAGTGACTTGTCACTTTTTTGCATTATATGCTCACATAGACAAGCAGCAAAATATTCATACACCTTGGATGTGCTCCATCCTCCTGGAAGAAACAGTAGTCCTGACCATCTTTGTGTACCATCCCTTTCTTCCTGCAGTAGTACTGCAAGTATCTTGACTCTCTACTCTGTGCTGTATTTCCCAGTAGCCGGCAGGTGGCATGTAAGTAGTATTTCTGATAATAAAAACTCTGCTTTCTGCTTCTGCTCAGTGAAGATATGACTTGACTCACGTTTAGAAAGCTTTTGAATAGCAGTGTTTATTAGGCCTTTTGACCCGGTTTTCTCACCAAGAAGCTATTTTCTACAACAACACGCTGGAAAAGGTAGGAAGAGGACAGAAACCAAACTAGGGAGATTAAAATGGTTGTAGTGTTGTCCTGAGTAACCTTCATAGTGGCCTATGCCAGATCTAGGTCTGCTTTACATGCTTTACACTGTTGGTCCTTAAAAAGTGGAAGGGAGCCAGTTCTTTCTAATGAAGGATCCTATCTGTCCATTTGGCTTAGAGGGATGGTGGAGGAAAAGCAAACACCACCAAAGCCTTTTCTTATGTCAGGGTATCAAAGCCAAAAGGGACCTAAGCAGTTTGGTTTAGGGTTGTTGTCTGCAGGCTATTTGTGATCCATGAACGTATGTATTAAAGGAAGATTCCACTTGATAATAGCTATGTTTCTGCCTATCAGCAGGTAGACTCGAGAGCTGGTTCCCAGTTAGTATCACTTGGAAATTCAAAAAAAATGTTAAGTCTAATAATAAGGTCAAAATTTGGGAAAAAAAAAAGTAAAGATGATTTCTATCTTGAGGGCTTTCTTCTTTAGAGCCAGTACCCCTCCCAAAAAAAAAAGGTAGGATTGAAGAGAATCTATGGATTCTCTGCAAAAAGTTTGTGAACATACAGTCAACAAGCACTGGTCTATTTCACTTGTCTGCCCTAATATAACATCAAACTCCTGATAATTTCTACCTTGACCCTGCAAGTAGGATGATTCACAGCCTCAAGAACTATTTATTTCTTTGCTTAACTCTTTTTTTCTCCTGGAAAACTGTTGCTAATTTTATAACTATGTCTTTCTGTTCTTCCACCGCTCAGTGTTTCTACTCTATCCTAAAGAAACATGTTGAACAAAGTATTCCCAGTCTCTGTATAGTACTCTTCTACTTCTGAACTTGTTGTTTCTATCCCCAATTATCTGTTATCTATATCAGTTAACTCAGCTGGCTACATCTTTGCATGTTGGTCATAGGTATGTGGTCATTCCTTTAACTCTTCCCTTTCTCTTTTGAACTTGTTCACAACTTTCCTGAAGGATAGACACCAAAGCTGGGCACAGACATTACCTGCACAGGTCTTATTCTAACTGAGCAGAGTGCTATCTCATGTTGCTCTCCGGTCTCATGGTAGGATGCTTCCTTTATCAAGAACAACCAGGATGCTGCTGACACTTGCAATCTTGTAAAATCTCCATACTCCTTCCTACTGGTCTCCTGTCTAGCCACTTGTTCCTCATTCTGTATTCATGCAGCTGCAAATTTATTCTTGGGAGAAGTAATTTGCATTTGACCTTGTTTTTGTTTTTCCACACTGTAGCTTTTTGTAGCTTTTTTGGTTTTGTTGTTGGGGTTTTTTGTTTGTTTGTTTGTGTGTTTTTTTTTTTTTTTTTGAATGTGTCAGAATCATATGGAATCCATTTGAATCCCTTCAACATCCTTGTGGCTTATAGATTAGTTTAATCCATAAGTTTCATAGTTTCTTTGGAACTACAGGTATGTTCCTTGAATTATCCAGGAAACAGCTAGGGAATTGGAGCTTGTTTCTACAATTTCCCCACAGTATAATGCTTTTCACCTTCACTTCTGCCTTGAAATCACTACTCTATTCTCCTTTCCCTAACTGGCATGATTGCACGTCTTCAACCGTTTCATGGTTGATGCTTTTCACCTCAAATAAATCTTCCTCTTAGGTTAGAATCCACTCTCCTCTGAGAGTTTGAAGGAAGATGCAGGAAGTATGAGACACTGCAAGAGAGAGACAAGAAAACATCCTAGTTGTGAAAATCTGCTCTTGCAGTCTGGTAGAAGGGGATCAAAGCTTGAAGATCCATACCTTTGGCATGGAGATTTTGCTCAGTTAAGTATTTCCAGTATTTTAATTGGTTTATTCTTTAGAGATATAGTGAAGCTGGCTACCAAAAGGAGGCTGCCTTTCTTGCTCAGAGACAGTTTGGCACACACAAGGATAGTCAGTGTAAAGTGCACAGAACAACATAACACAATCTGGCCAAATTCTGTTCAGTGCTGAGCATCCTGAGCTCAACTCGGGAGTTCACTGGAGCTGGGATACCCAGCAACTTTTAAAGGCTGAATCATAATGAAACTGTTCTAGCAAACAAAGCCATGCTGATAGACCCTCAAGGTTATCTGAAGTGTCAGAAACATAATGCCTTGACTTCCATCTAGATTCATTTTATTGCCTGGCTGTCAGAGAAGTGCCACGTAGAAGACATCCAAATGCTTATTTTCAGGCAGCTTCTAACACGGAAGATTATCCGAGTCCAAAGTCTGAAGAGCACTAAAAAAGCAAATACAAGCTTGAATTTTGTGATAAGAAAGAATATATATGAGTCTGTTTTTAGCTGTTTGGATAATCTTCCAAGCTGGAGATGGAAAATATCTGATGTTGAGAGAATACCTGAAACATGTCTTTAACTGCTGGGAAAGAAGAGCTCCCGGGAGAATATCAGTAGGGAGCTAGTGTAGAGTGTGGTATCATTTTTCATGCTCGTACTGCCTGCTGTCCATATTAGCAAGCTCTACAGACAGTTTTTTATTCTTCTGAAGCAGCCTGTGTGTATCCTCACAGCGTAGCTCGGATGTCCTATTTAATGTGAAACGGAGCTGTTCATCAGAATTGAAGGAGGCTTTAGAGCCATATCACCAATGGGTTTTCCTGCCTTGTTGCAATACCTTCTCCACACCAGTTTAAATATTTCTTTGGATTCATAAGGTGCCAGACATAATTTCTTCTGGTCTCCCAATGAAAGATTTTGCAGCAGAATGTCTGATTTTTTTTTCTAAATGAGCTAACCAAAGCTCTAAGTGAGCTTTCCTTCCTTTGACAAGCATTTTCTCACCCCTTAGCCTACCTGTAAGCTCTTTCCGTTTCTTCATATATTGGTGACAAGTTCTTTGTTCTTGGAAGTCTTAATCTGCAGGACATCACTCATGTCAAACCTTTATATAATTTCTAAATGGAACTCTTTCTGTCCCCTTTGGAAGATAATGCTTTCCTGGAAGCTTAGAAGCCATTTGATTGTTTCATAAGTTGTGTGGTTACGTTCTAAATGAAACTGCCAGTTTCCTGACTTTGCCTTTTATTTGTGAGGAGCCAGGCCCCCTTACCTCGTGAGGACTCTTCAGATCTGTGCTGGGAAATGAGCCTCCCAGACATTCTCTAAGCTGTGCAGGTATAGCATTTATCTCTCTAACTTTGACATTCGTGGTATCAGACCTGGTATTATCATTGATGTAATATATTTCTTCTCCCTGAAAAAAAGAAGCTATGGTTGTAAATGACAGCTACAGGAAAGTTCTATGTCTCTCAAAATACACTTTTTGCTGACAGAAAATCTTCATGTCCTATTCTGAAACCATTCCCATAAGTTCTTCTTTCTTGGGTGTAGCGTTTGAGGGAGAAAGTCTATGTAGTCACTTAATCATGTGCTCCTTGGAGAATGTCTATATAGTCACTTAATCATGTGATGCTTTGGCCTAACAGCAGGAGAAAGTATAAAGCCCTTTCCCATGCACTCATGTTACAGAATGAAGCAAGATGAGGGCTGTCAATCCCTGCCTAGCGAGCCAACACGTGAGGCAGTGACTCTGGCGTTCACATGCCAGAAGAGAGGGTGTGATTTGATTGCTGCAAGTACCCTCCCTGCTTTGCCCTGGCTGAGGAGGCAAGGGTTATAGCTGACCTATACGTAGCACTGCAGGCTCTGTAGTGTAGGTGTGTTCAGAGATGGGCTTTCTCAGGGGCACAGCCCAGTCCATACCTGGGCCTGCTCCCTCCATGTTCACGGGTCAGATTATCAGGGGAGACCAGGTGACCTGGGGAGGGCACACCACCCTTGCTTTCTGCAACGCAGCCCCAAAAGACAACGACTTGTGAACCTACGTGAAGCATTGTGTTTTGATTGTGTGTAACTGATACTAAAGCTTAGTGTTTTACATGATGGAGATAATGGAGAATCAGGAGATGTCATGTCCAGCCCAGATTTTGAAATTGTCTCATTCTACTAAAAGGAAGGAAATCTGTGAAAATACAGGTTTCTGTTAAATGAGCATATAGTTGGATGGAAAACTGTATGCATAGATTATGTTTTATGTATTTGGTGACATATTTGGAAGCCTTTATTAGATGAGACTCCAAAAAGGTGTTTCTTGAGTCTAGTAGTCAATTGAACTGCTTTTCTTACAATCTCAGGGGGGAAAAATACATGATTTACGTGGGACAAGGTTGTGAGTATAATGGAGAGATCCGAACAATATGTTTAAGTACCTTGGGGGAGAATGTAGGGAGGATGGGGCCAAACTACTCTCGGTGGTGGCCAATGGGGAATGGATACAAGCTGAAGCACAGGAAGTTCCATCTCCATGTGAGGAAGAACTTCTTTACTGTGAGGGTGACAGAGCTGTGGCACAGGCTGCCCAGGGAGACTGTGGAGTCTCCTTCTCTGGAGGTCTTCAAAACCTGCTTGGATGCCACCCTGTGCCCCATGCCCTGGGTGTCCCTGGTGGAACCGGGGATTGGACTAGATGATCTCTAGAGGTCCCTTCCAACCTCAATCACTCTGTGACTCTGTGCAACTTCAGAGACCCAAGCTCAGATGTAGGTACAACGTGTTACAAATCTGTTTTCATAGTCTACACAGCCATGGAGCTTGCCAGTGGAGCATCCTTCACCTTTGTAAGGCTGCAGTACTCACATGGAATAGGACATCCGGGGCAGGAATATCAGTGCCAATTTAAATTGCACCCTTTGTTTATACACCGTGATAAAAGCTGACTGCTGTGAATCACTGAAACTGTGTGCAGTCAGATTAAATGCAAAACAAAGCAAATAAACACGGCAAGCACCTCCCTCTGTGCCCTCCCTGAAGGCAGGCAGATGCTGAGGTAAATAGGTAGATTGGCAGCATTGCAGAATGAATTGTGATTTAGTTCACACTTTGTCATTCTCTGTGTTCAAAGCTCTAATGAAATCAGGAGAGCCAGAGTCAGGGGCTTTTATATGCCGGGTTTTTTATCAGCTCCTTTGGGCTTTAGGCCCTCAACACCCCCAACAGGTGTAATTTTCAATCCAAATTTTTTTAGGAGGCACGAGTATGGTATTTCATAAAGCGATTTTATAAGAAACAGTATATGACAACCAGTGGAGAGGAAGGAGGGTAAAAAGACACTTTGGGCTTGTTCCAGTAACTATTCCTGGCAGCTGAGGTCAGTGCACTTGCAGTCAGGCTGGGCACGAGTCATAGGACTGGAATATATTGGCTAGAGATGGGCTGGGGAGCTTTCCATGGGCAAAAGGTCAGAAACAACAGTTTGTGTAGCTATACTTTTTAGAGTATTTAGCTCAAGTAGTATGATTGTGTTGTGTTAGCTTACACAAAGATATTTTATACTCAAGTAGTATAATTAAGGATGAGTTTGACAGATTGCAGAAGCTCCCAAACACAGATACCCAAACCTTTCTTCAAAATGCACTGCTGAGCTCAGGACAGTTGGGTCATCTTTCTGCACTAATAGATTATTTCATTATTAATGTTTTCTGAAATTATCTGTTCTCTTGACTGTGTGCATCTGTTTCTCTTCCGTTCTCTTGACTGTGTGCATCTGTTTCTCCTCCATGTCCAATGGCCCATTGTTTCTCTGTTCTTACCTATCATCGCTGCCTGTGAATTTGGCATATTGTATTAATATTGCATTGGCCTTATTCCCTATATTACATGGCTCGTGAGTTGCCCGGTCAAATTCTTGTTATCTGCTTTTCCTCTTTGAGAAAAGGTCCTTGTATTCCCAGCTAATGTTTGAGGATTAGCCAGCATTGTGGCGCTGCAGCTGCAGCCTTGGCTGCTGCAGCTCCTCATAGCCATGGGTGCACAGGGCGCTTCTTCAGGGCTCAAGCTACCTTCAGGAACACTAGTCTGAAGAGCATAGTGTAAGTTACTGCCACCAGCTTTTGGGGCAAAGGTGCTGTTTTTCCTTACTCACCAAAGATGCATCCCAGACACAAAATTCAGTGGCTGCTGGGTTTCTCTTTATAGTCACAGGAGGAATGTAGCTCAGGCCAGGCATCTTTTCTTTTTTTGCAGCCTTTCCTTTGTGATGTGATGTGTATAAGTTTTTTCTTCTGGATTCCTTGCTGCAAAGAGGTATGACATGTTTATTCATAGTCTGTATGTGTTTCTTGACAGCATGGAGGAGACCACAAGGTTTCAGTCAGTGCAATTTGGATAACTGTAACTATGTCCCTCTCCAGCTTATCCACAGGGAAAATGAAAAATGTTTCTGGAACTGGTGGAGTTTCAGGCAGTTCCGTGACTGCCAGAGGTACTTGTTTAGTCTTGCAGATCTCAGCCACAGTAAAGCGAGTGGGTCTCCTTTGAGTGCCATGGCTGCAGCTCAGGCCCATCACAGCCTCTTTGGTATGTCTGATGGGAGAAATTAGGTAGGGTATCCAGAATATGCCATATCCACTTAGCAAAGGAGACTCATCAGGAAATTTAGTGTGGCAAGATTGCGTCTGTGGCAAGGAATGTGTCTGATATATGCATATGACCCTCAGGTATACCCCTCTTTTTTTCTTTCTCCATCTTGGATTTTGGAAAAGAGGCTGGGCTGAGCCTAGTCCTCCATTCAGAACAGTTCAGCTTGCCACATTCCATACTCACTGTGCCGATGACCCAGGAATTGCTTCCATATGTTTATTGTCCTTGGAATAATGCTGAATTCTCTGAGGATGGAGGATCTCCTCTCTGTCATCAGTCTCTGTAGTTTTGAAGCTCTTATGTATGTCAGCTTCCAAGATATTTATCATCTCTAGCAGGAGCTGAGGGCCAAACAACAGAGGGTTCAGAAAGGCAGGCCCAGCTTTTCCAACTTCCACTGAGTTGGAGGGGGGTCCTCCCAGCAAAATGAGGACACAGTAAGAGGAGAGGCTGGAGGGAAGAACATTCTCCTCTTGAGAGAGGTGGTGTCTAAAGACGGGAGATGCGATTGTGGTGCATATGAGAGCTCCTGAATTAAACATGTGAGGCAGGACACCAGGCCTTAATTATGTTTAAAGTGGGGAGATTATTAGTATTCCTGGAACAGGAATGGGTAAAACCTCTTCCCTCCAGTATCCTATAGAGATGGGGACTTATAGGACTGGCTCAATAACATGCAATTGATAGGCCCCTGTGAGCGAAGTGTCTGACGAACTTGTCAGCTTCTCGGAGTGGTCCCTACCATAAGACCAGGGATGTACTGTTAAATGGCCATTCAGACTTTATTGACTTACTATTTATGTGGGAGTGTGTGGGAGGAAGGTCTTCTGATAATAAATTTTCACATAAACGCAAGAGGGAATTCAATCCTGGGTTGCTTGTGTATTTCAAGTGCTGAAAGAACTCTCACTTGAATGAAGAATGGCAGCAACCAGGTGTTTTTTACCTGTGGAAGCCTGTTGTCATTCAAATAAGAGTAGAACGACTGGCTCCGGTTGTGGTCCCTCTCCTCACTGAAGTCTTTGGGGGCTTCTTGCTGTGGCATGAGCTTGTGGCTGGGGGTAGTCGATGTCTTCCCTGTCTTCTGGTGGGGCCTGTGGGGTAGCACGATGGGGGAAAGCCCCCTTGTGCCCCTGATGACGATGTTGCTGCAGGGAGGAGGGAAGCCACCGCGAAAGTCATCCAGGCCGCTTTTTAAGAAGCGCCAGCGCTGGCTGTTAAGGGAGTCTGAGAATCTCTGCTTAGTGCTACCTACTGGAAAGCATCTTGATGACAAATTTTTCTTGTACCTGAATGGGGAAATCACTAGTTAGTACAGAAAATGTGCATTATAAGAAAGTGTGTTTTAAGACTTAACTCACTTGTACTAAGAAAGTAGGAGTAAAAGGCTAACCGTGTCTGGGCTGCAGCTTGACATTTTAGCTCTACTGGTTGTCCCACTGGAAGGGGCACGTAACAGTTGACTTGAGTGGGCAGTGCCAAAGCCCAGGATCAAACAGGCAGCAGCGCTTGGGCTCTGCAGGCTCAGGCAGTTAAAAGGGAGTTAGAAGGTGACATTCGTGTTTGAGCCAGGCCAAGAACTAGGTTACAAGCCATGGGTCTGCTTTGATTGCTTTGCCTGCTTGCCTGCTAAAACATTTCACAGGGGAAAATTCTGGTCTAAGCCTGTAGCCCTGCTGCATGCCAGCCTGGCTCAGGATGTGACCAGACTCTGCTGTCTGTCTGTGATCTTTAAGCTGGAGTTTCTGGAGGGCAGCATGACTGTGCAAGAGGGACCAGCAGGCTAATGAAGGAGAGCGTAGCCCCACGTTCCCTCACTAGCCAGCCTTGGCTCCCTTGGTCCCGCTCACCACACGGCTGTGCTCATCCTGAGGGCTCCACACCACGAGGCCCTCGCTGCCTGGCACAGAAGGACAGGGCTCAGTGACTCTGGGGTCACTAGGAGATGGTGTCCAGGGTGCCTGCGGAACCAGGAGAGACTCTCAGCCAAGGAACTCGTTGCCAGGCTTGGGCTGGCTTCTCTGCTCTGTCCTTGTGGCTTGTGCCTCGCGCACTGCTCTTCCCTGCCCACCAAGTGTCTCTTTCTGGCTCATCTTGACCAGGCCCTCCTCTGCTCTACCACAGTGTGTCCAGCATGGGCACGTGTTCCATCCAGGCTTCCACACTGGGCATGCCAGGCAGCACAGAGCTGCTTGCAGTGCAAGGAAAATTTTTCGGTCCTGGTGCTGCTTCAGGAGCATAAGGAAAGCTATGATCAAAGGAGTTGTGTCAGTCTCCTGGGGCTCTAGCTGTCTGTCTTATAATGTTGTGGCTCATGCCAAAACTTGAGGTGTCCTCAGAGAAGAAAGCAGATGAAGAATATGATTTAATGCATAACAGTATAGGATCAGGCATTTGAAAGGTTTCGTCTTTGTGTTCTTGACTGCTACAGTCTTCATTGGAGAAAGATTTGCAGTCTAGCAGCTTGATTTAACATAATAGAACTCTGGCAGTAGGTAGCTCGCAGATCAGTGGAGCTTGGTACTGGAAGCCAGGTCTCAGCAAACTGGTTGTGCTGCCTGGGTTTTCCAAACTGTGCCAAATCCCAATCCAGTCCTGCTGCTTCCTCTCTTAGCAGGATCTCTAGTTTGCGTCTTTGTGCCAAGTCATAGCCAATACCTACAGGGCTGCTAGATGTGTTCCCCTGTCCCTCAGCACATTGCCTCCATACTCTACGCCCTGGCACAGGTTCCTTGGCCACATTAAGTTGGTGAGAGTTCCGCATTTCAGCAGTGAAGCTTCTGACACTGCTGTGGCAGTGGTTTAATTCAGATGTGCAACTGAGTAAAGAGGACACAGTGTGGCAGCGTAGAAAAGAGGAGTGTTAACCGAGGAGAGCACTCTGGGTGAGAGGAAGAAAAAGGGGAAAAGTGGCCTGAGGCACCACTTCTCCTACGCGAGGTGCCCAGTTTCATACCTGTGAGTCACAAGTCATTGTATGCAGAAGCAGCTGATGAGTTGGGGAAGCAGCAAACCAAACCAGAAGTACTTGATGGTTATGAGTAGTTCTGTAGGCAAATTTTTGCATAACTCTGATTATGAAGAATATAGTTGTATATGAGTAATTTTTAAATGTATTATATGATCTATAGCCCAAATATTGTTTGTCTGTGGCTTAGAATTTATGAAGGTTGTGATTATTTTGCAAGAGAGAGTCAAAGCATCTGAGTTAAGCAGGACCAAATTTCAGAAGAAATAACATTTCTGGTAATGTTCTCATTAGAGTTGGTAAGAATTAATTTCCTCGGAAGGAAAAACAAGTGCTACAGGTAATTATTACGTCCCCTAAAAAGTCACTGTGCTGAATTTGGAAGCCTTTGATAAACATAAATCCTTCTGATGCACCTTCGCTTCAGGTGCACCCATATGGAGTTAAAAGGCTGCTCCACACACAGCAGTTCTGTTCACAGCCCTGTCCAAAGTCACTATTGAACCTGGCAGATTGCAGGGTATTTGTCCTGTAGTGAACTGCTTTCCTGCCAACAGCTAATTCGCAGTGCGTGGGAAGAATGAATGAAAGATGGGGTACAATGATACTTGCTGCCTACCGGCTTCCAAGCCTTTCAGAAATTTCCCAAGTCTCAGCTGAAATTAGCAGGTTATAATTATCATTATTATTTAATTATGCATACAGTGCTAGAGACATACCTACTATGTTTATTGATGACAAGTGTGCTCATGAGCTCTGCGTGAAAGGCAGAAGAGCTTCGTCTCTGAGAATGTTCTCCTTACCTAGTATTGATACCCTGGTTTCTCAAGAGCATCTCTAAGACTGGGAGCGTATTCGGTGAAAAGCTTCTGCTGTTTAATGACACGGAAGTTATCTGTGGTATGTTTTATGTTTTGTTAATGAGCAGGGCAGAGTTGAATGGGAGTTAACTTCCAGTCAGCATGCAAAGCAGAGGGGTGTCCCACCTTCGTAAATGCACCAGTCCTCATAACTACACGTCAGTCCCTTTGAAGTTTATTTCTGCATTTGTTCTGATGGATATCCCCCGGGAAAATACGGCTAGGATCTAGAAACATGGCAATGGAGATGGAAGTAAATAGAGCACCATGGACCCAAAGATGAAAGGAGACTGAAAACATTATCCTGCAGAAGGAAATGAGTGAACAAGGCATAGTTTTAGGGAGGACAGAAACTTGTATTTATTGAATTAAATACTTTTCAAGTTATGATTATACTCCCTGTGCAGATGAAGCTACACTTAGCTCTGGAAAGGCTTTTCTTGTTTTCTCTGTATGCCGTTGGCTCCCAGTTGCTCCAGGGAAGCCACGCAGGGTTTGGATCCTGTTAAACCTGGTATGAGCAGGTCTGTCAGCAGTGATGCACTGTGATGGAGAACCTAAATCCGAAAGGGAGAGGAGTGTGATTGTTATCTTGGGTGGAGAAGGCAGCGGGTGCAGTGCTGGCTCAGGGCACAGGCCTCTCATAATTACTGCACCGTAAGACAAGCACAGATGGATCTTCCTGTTCCAAAATCCCAGCGCTGTTGGAAAGGGAGAAGGCAGAGAAGGCCCTAATTTAGGATAAGGTGCTAATTCCAGGAAATCTTCATGTCTTGTAGGAGAAGACATCCATTTGTAAAAGCTGCTACTAACTAGTGCCCAACAAAACCATATTTCATGATTTAGGGAAGAGTTCATGGCAGCAGAGGGAGAATTCCATGAAAAAATCTTGCAGAGAGAGATGTAGATAAATTGGTGTTTGAAAAGGGATTCTAATCACTTAATTTGCTGCTTGCTTTTTGCAGAAACAGAGTAAAGTCCACTGCTTTAGAGTGGGAAGCTTAACAAAACCAGGCCAACAGCACAAGCTCATTTCACAGCACGAGAGGAACCACAATAAATCTGGTTTCCCGAAAGCTGTGCAGTGTGACCACATGGCCTCTAATAAACAGAAGGGCCCACAGTAGCATAACAGTAACTCTGCAGTTGGAATAGCAGGTAGTAACACGTAGAAAAGAAAATACTTCAGCCTGTTTTAGTGGGGAATACACGTGTGGGTCCGATGGCTACAGCTATGGGACTGCAGCCCTGCCTTGTCAGGGTGCCTCTGCTGCCTTTGGTCATGTAGGCAGCCTGGATAGAGAGCAGGTAGTAGAGTGTCCTTCTCTGGGAAAGGAGCCGTTGTGGAGAGCTCCTCTGGAGCAATAGTTTGCAGGTAACTGTCTTTTAAAGGAGAAATGGGTACGAGACATTACCTTTTTGTTAGTGGCTGAGTGCTATGAAGGCTAATTCTGTCCAGAGGCAACTTGTGTCCGCTATAGTCTTTTTTCCCTACTCTTCTTTATGAGGAATAGCTGGTTTTTTTGCCTTATTTTTTTTTCCTCCTGTCAGAAAAGCTTTTAAAGGTGCCTCCTGCATAGCGAAACGGGCACTCGCAGGCCCGTCCCCAGCAGGGAGCGAGATGTGCGCCCTGCCACCGGGAGCTCCGTGACTGCCAGCGATTCATCCGGGCGTTTCCCCGTTCCCGGTGCGCGAGACGGCGAGGAGCCCGAGGCCAGGGCACAAATGGAGGCCGTTTTCCGCGGCTCCTCCCGGCGCGGCGGGGCGATGCGAGGCGAGGCGTGGCGAGGCGGCCGCCCGCCCCCTGCGCCCGGCCGAGCCCGAGCCCGGCGGCGGCGGTGACAGCCGGGACGCTCCTCCGCGGCAGCCATGAAGTCGCTGTGCCTCGTCACCGTGGGGGTGCTGGCCATGACGCTGCTCATCGCCAGCATCTCCTTGCTGGTGGCGCATGTCTTCCAGACCGTGGTGGACCTGCAGGTGAAGGAGGTGAGAGCCGGCCCCGCGCTCCCCCCCGCCCCGCACCCTCCTTTCCCCCGGCCCTCCTTGCGGCTTTTGCTCCTTGGCTCCCTCGCAGAGGCCCCCAAAGCAACCTGAAGGGCGACCAGGGGGATGTTTCCCGTTCCCTGCCCTGCTTGGGGGGGGCTGCAGGGTGACGCTGACAGGGGTGCGACCCTGGTGGGATGGGGGCTGCAGCTTCGCAGGGCAGCACAGCCCCTGCGTGCCCGCCGGCAGGGCTGTGGGCAGGGCCCATGCTGGGTTGTCTTGCCCGTGCACATCGGTGCTTGGGAGGCTGCTTTACAGACTGTAGCTGTGCTGAGGGGCCTGCGCTGGCAGCAGCACGCAGGGTGCAGCGGGGATGCCTCAAGCTCTGCTCCCTTCTGCCCTTGTACCATCCTCCTCTCCTGGGCACTCTCATAAGGTGGCTTGTTGTGCTGCTGCTGGAGCACAGCCCTTCCAGGAGGCTGTGGACCAAAAGCGGTGGTGGTTCCCTCGTGCAAATGGTGAAAGTCCAGCAATTCACCCCAGGGCTGCTTGCAAGATACTTCAGGGCATCATCCTGGTGGTGTTACCATTGCATGGCGTGCCTTGTTTATGGTCTGGATAAGCTTTTGTTCTGCGCCCCTGCTGCTCCTTTGTGTTTATGTGGTGGTCCAGGGAGAACAGTTAGCTGTCTTAGCTCAGTACTCTACATACCTAGCATTAGAAATGCTGTAAATGAATAATTATTAACTTGCCTACTCTGAAAAATATAATCCCTGTTATTTAAACAGAGAAACCAAGAGTGCTGATTTCTCTTTAGGAATAGTGATTTGGCCAGTGCTGCTGTCTCATTGGCACCGAAGTCTGGTGATCCCCATAGTGTCCTATCCAATTCCTTTCTTTGACACATTGTCAGGGAGTGTTTCCTAACCTAAAAACTGTATTGTCTTAGCCTAAACCACTTGGTTTTCACAAATGCAATTTTAGTTGGCGAGTTGTGTCATTTGCAGTGTGCCTGTCAAGCTAAGGGGATAGCCCCAAGAGGGGCACCACAGTCTAAGCTGTCGGTCAGACTTGCAATGTGACAGCCACTCGTCCAAACGGCTCATACAGGTAGTCCCATAGTGTTTATTCTCAGATCCCTGCTGTGCTGGACTGTAATCATGGATAATATCTGAGTTATCCCAAAGTCATTTCCTCATCAGCCCATGCCTTTCTCTAGGCGATCTGGAAGCTGGGTGCTGTCATGTGAGTGGTAACATATGTAAAGTTGCATGCATGTTGAACCAAATCTAAGCAGTGCAGTGTGTAGACCTTAACGGTTCCCAAAGCAGTGCACTCCCTGCCACTCTGCTGATTCTGCTGCTTTCTATGTGAGGTTTTCTTACCCGATTTAGGAAGTTGCTGTGTCTTGTGTAACCATTATGTACTTCTTTGACAAGGCTGTGCAAATAGATGAATCTTACTTTGCCTTTGAAATGTGGCAGGATTTAAGCTTTTCCATCTCTCTTACTGCTCTGCAGTCCAAGACATCGAACATGAAGTTTTACCTCAGTGCTAATGGATTTCACATTGCCTCTTTCTGTCCTCACTGATTCTTCTGCCTTTAAGGGAGTTGCAGAAGGGTGACAAGATGAGGGGTGATGAGCATAAGCTGAAAGACAGGAAATTGCACTTGAACACAAGGATAGAGGAACAGAGGGGGTACAGGAAGAATGGGGAATCTAGCAGGGTATCACACTGGAAAATAAGGATATCCTGGAAAATAAGTAGGCACATGTGTGGGGTGACAAGGGAGGTAGGAGCACCTCTCCTGCAAGGCCTTCAAACCTTGTCATTTTATTCTGTCTTATTTGCCAGTCATACCAACTTTTTTATGAATTAGAGTGCCATGCTGGATCAGATCAGATGCCCATCTAAATGATTATGCTATTGCTTGTCTCTTTCATGATTGCAATTAAATTCTATCATAGACAGAATCACAGAATTCTTAAGGTTGGAAGGGACCTTTAAGAGATCGTCTAGTCCAACCCCCCTGTACTCTCAGGATCACCTCGACCATGGGGCACAGGATTGCATGCAGGTGGGTTTTGAAGATCTCCAGAGAAGGAGACTCCACAGCCTGTATATACACACTGATCAGATCCCGCCTCAGCCTTCTCTTCTTCAGGCTAAACAGGCCCAACTCTCTCAGCCAAATTATAAAACTTATATATAAAACTCTGCCCTGGTGTTAGCACATTTCACAGCTCTAGAAAGCAGCAGAAATTTCATTTTCTAACAAAGATTGGAAAACGTACAGTACTTCCTTACCCCCGTAATCACCACCAACAACTGTTATGCTTTTGAGGGAAGATGTGCTCCTTACTTCCTGTGTGTGAGGAGTGGTCAAGGAGGGAAAGCCAAAAGAAGGAAATAAGGGCAATGGGAAAGGTGAACCCCCGTTGTGCTACCAGGTAGGGATGAAGTCACATTGTCAGCACCATTTAGGTTGTGATCTTGCAGTAAGGTACATCTGTGCATCTCTGTGAGAGGATATCTTGAAGTTAAAAGCCTGCCCTCTAGACCTGCCCCCAGGACCAGTGCCCAGCTTAAAGTTTTGGAGGACTTGGAGTTGTAACTCTTATTCTTGCATGTGAGTATCAGGAGAAGTCTGATTTCCTGGCCTAACACAAGGCAGCAGCTATAACTCTGACAGAACTGTAGCTTTCGTGTATTCTGTGGGTAAGAGCAGTCCTATGCTCTATTATTTCACAGCCTGCCCAACCTGTGGGACAAGAGTACTGCCAGTCATGCAGCATCAGATGCTGCTCCAGTCTGAATAAAAGACAGCAGCACTAAGCTACTAACTCAGGTGCATGGATATATGTTTGTCTCAAGGATACTGAGTCGTGTTTTTTCTCTCAAGTGCAGGCTGTGTGTTACCATGTCAAGGATGGAAATATTCCTGGCAAAAAAATAGAAGAAAAGAGCGTCAATATTTTGTTATTTGAGAGATTGGTGGAGCCAGATTCCTGCTCAGAAGTTTGTGAATCTGGCCTTATGCTAGTGCTGTCGGTGTCTGAAAATAGACGTTGTCATTTCTGTGGGAGATCCAAATGGTGCCATGCAGATCCTGGTAATAAATCACCAGATTATTCTGGCTGTTTCAGTACCTAGTTGCTCTCCAGCCCACCTCCCTGGAGATCATTTACAACTTCAGAGTCTCGGGAGCTTATATCAATCTGCCTGAAAAAACTCCTACTCCTCCATTTTCTTCCTATTAATACTGTGTATCTGCATGTAGCCTGGAACATATATTTATAGGTTGTTGGAAATCCATATTGCATTTAACAAAGCTACATCAAGGGGAGGAGCTTCTTGTTCTCAGCTCAGAAAATGGGAGCAGGGGAAGTAGCATCTTTGCACATTATAAATGTGTACCCCCTGTCAAAAGTAACGGGAAGGAGCTTAAAACTGGAATGAATATGACCAGAGTGCACTTGTTTTTACATATACACACACAGAAAAAGTACACAGTGAAAAGTAATCCCTCCTTTTAGTTGTCTCATAAGGGAGACCTTTCAGTACTTGATGAATGGCCTGAATATGCTTGGTCAGTAGTTGCTGGGGAGCAGTATAAATTCCTAGATATGAATGATTAGGCTTAAGATAGGTGATAATTAGTCTGCTTATCAACATAAAGCTTAAACTCACTGTGTTTCATGGACATGAGAAATAGGAGCTTTATACAACCCAGGGAGGGAGCAGGTCAGACTTTATTGCCGTACAACCTCTGAAATGATTGATTTGATAATGTGGTTATTTGTATATGGAGAAAAGCTGTCACTATTATCACTGTCCCAGCTACACTGCTGTCTCATTCCCAGCTTTTTCTGCTAGAGCCATAGAAACTGTGGACCCGATTCAGTGAGACTTTTCTGTTCCTCATCCTGGAAACCAATTTCAGAAGAACTCTTTCTGGAAACAGAGATAAACCTCTTTGGCGCAGAATACAAGAAAACAGGATCAAATGTGTTGGGCCTTGTAGACGCTTGTAGTCCCAAATAAACACCCAAAACTCCTGAAACTCCGGAACATGCCTAAAATACTTCTTTTTCCTTTTTTTCTTTTTCTTTTTTGCTGTGGTGTGTGTAGAATACATGGTTAGAAACCCTGAGAGGAAAGCGGTCTTCTATATACTGCCAGCTGGGTTGGCTTTCATTGGCATTCAGGAATACCGCTGTTCAAACTTCTTGCCAATGCATTTTTCTTTGAAGCAGTCTTCTCTTTATCTAATCACTGAAAAAATAACATAAAATACAGAGGGAGAACAACTACTTAAGTGGAAGACCCAGAAGAAATCCTGAGGCAACAGTGGCCGGTGGCTTTAAGACCCTGTAAACTGCATCCATGAAATGGCAGCTGTCCAATCTGCCCTGCTTTTGGACTTGCATTTACAATATTTGACTTGTTTTCTTCGAAGAATAAAAAGAACAAGTGTTCATGAGGCCCATTTAGTTGCAAATTATTTCCCCCTTCTTCTGCCTACTGGTAGTGTAGTATCAAAGATATGTTTTTCTTTGTACATATTCCTAAAAATTCTGCTCTGCAGGTCATTCCTCCCCCTCCCCGTTACCACAGTGTCAGTATTAGTGGCAAAAAGCCTGGATTTTGGGATTTGTTGTTGGGATGCTTTTATAATTGTGGATTTTATCTAAACTGAAATGGTAGTGTTATGGAGAGAACCTATATTATATGCTCCTAATGGAGACACATGCCAGGGCAATTGTGATGTTGCTTATAACCTGAGTATCCTAGTGGGTTAAGGAATTGCTGATTCATTGCTGAAAAGTTTCTATCATCAAATAATCTTTTATAGATGTTTTCCTATAAGTCCCTGTTTCAGTGGATGCAAAATAAGAGTGTTACTCGAGGGATTTGGAGATACATGTGCTCCCATCCCTGTAGGCCTCATACTGTTGAGTTCCATTTCTCTTATCCAGAATGTGGCACATGTCTCACTGTGTCTCATAGGCATTTCTGGTTGATAGACCTTTAATGGGTGTACTTGGCTTAAAGAGGTTTGTTGTGTAATAGCAGCTAAGTCTTCACGGTCAGAAATGTAGAATTTGTAGAAATGGCATTTCCAAGCCTCATGCCCATGCTTGTTCTGAGAGCATAGCATCTATTAAAATAGTAATCTTGTCTTTGTGTTATTCCAGGGAACAGTATTAAGAAATGGCACGGAAACCTTTGAAGCCTGGGAAGATCCTCCTCCACCAGTCTACATGCAGTTCTACTTTTTTAATGTGACAAATCCTTTAGAAGTGCTTCAGGGAGCTACTCCTCTTGTGGAGGAAGTAGGGCCATACACCTACCGGTAAGACCATTTTTTTTTTTTTCTGTTTCTGTGCTTTTTTTGTTTTAATAAAAAGAAGCCTATTGGTTGTGAGGAGTCCAAGAAGTGGGGGGACACTAGGGATCGCATTCTGGCAGAAAACCCAGCAGTTGATGTGTGCTTGAAAGCTTCTCCAAGGGAGAATGGGTGGTTATGTGCCACTTGGACACCACAGCTAGAGTGAGACAACCTGCAATCTGTTCCAGATTCAACTGATCAGTTCTGTTTAATTTGGGGCAAAGCATAAAAATGTTCCTGTGCTGCTTTTCCTCGGCTACTCCAATCCATAGGAAGTTCTCTGCATACTGGGCTGCTGCCTTAGGAGGCACTGACTGGTTGGATGATATTTTGGAGTATGTGGTGATAACCACGTGCATCAACATGCATAAACATGTCGTTCATATTTTCACTTGGAAAGTAGTTCCAAGCTAATATGTAGCAAATTGCATCAGTTAAATACGATGCTAGTGATATTCCTCATCCAACTCTCCCTGTAAATCCTATTTAGATTAAGACCTAGCTACTGTTTTTTACAGAAAGCACATGCAATGATGGAGCTTGCTAATTTTCCTGGAGTCTTCTTGAACATGGTTAAAACGCATATAATGAGAAACAGATGAGAGCTCTCATTGTTAGTCTTGCTTCTGGTCATTAACAGTCACTCAAACGAGGCAGCAATTTAGCGTCTTTACAAACTGTCGTTACCTAAGTTGCAAGATGACTTGAGATCAGGCTGTCATTTCTAGAAAAAAATCCTGAAGGATGAAAGGGAGAGCCTCACAATTAGGCAGCAGTGCATCCTTTCTTTCAGGCAGGTAAGTGGGACATGCTCCACTGTATGAAGCCTCGTGGGCTCATGCCCAGACAGCTCTGTGAAGCTGTGCTGCACAGAAGGCCCTGAGGGCAAGGACTGGGCTGGTGGCATAGCTGGCTGGCCCGCTCCGTGCCTCCGGAGAGGCTCCCTGGGAAGCCCTCCCTGCCGCACGCAGGGGAGCCCGCAGAGGCTCGGGGCGGGCGACGCCAGCCCTCCCTGCCTTGTTTATTGCTGCCCGAGCCAGGGCGGCTGCGCGTGCCAGTGTTTGCTGTTTCAGTTGCTTGTGGTTTGGGAGCTTTGCCTGCTTCCGACGTGTCTCAGCAGGATTTGTTTCTGTTGTGCTCTGCCTGACAGAAGAAGTGGGAGCTGGGAAGGGATGTGCACTTTTCCAGCAGATTCTTGAATCCTCCCGTGGCCGTCGCTGCTGACTGTATGGAGTGTGGGCAGTGGGAGGGGTAGAGAGGAGGCGTGCAGGGAGAAGGAGGGGATGTTGCAGACATACTGCATGTTCAAGCCGGAGGCCAAATACCAAGCCTGTCTCACAGGCCTGGTGTAGCAAAGCTTTCAAGAAACAGTTAAATTTCAGCAAGTGGCAAGACCCCTGAAGCCCCCTGAAACGAGATGCACAGTTGAGTGTTGTTATGAAATGAGGGGTTGAGGAGAAAGGCTGGAAGGGGAAATCATCTCAGACAGGCAAGGGGGAAAGCTCTCGTGAGAGATGGGAGTCTACGTGAGGCAGCTAATGTGAATTGCTTCCAGCATGCTGAATCTGGAAGCAGTTTAGAGTTCTGCTTCGCATTGACTGGAAACCTCGGGTAAAACAGAGCTAGAATCTGTAGCAAAGGCATAGCAGTGCATATTTTTCTAAAACTTAGCAGTCCTATCTACCGCATATAAAATAATTCCTTATAAAGTACAAGTGGCTTATCTGCCCAAGCCTACTGAGTTCTGGCCTACTGATATTGACTGATCTTGCCCACATATACAGTTTTTTGTCTTCAACATTTGAGGTCTTCCTTCTTGTATACCTGATCAGGGAGTATTATTTTCTTCTCTAGCTCTTTTCGAATAGCAGAGTCTTCTCAGGTTAACTCTGGCCTATTTTAGGACAGTTACTTCACATCTGTCCATTCCTATCTCCTCAGCATAAGATTGTGGAGCAGGTCACTGTACGGGAGGCTCTCGACAAATCAAACTAAAAGTGTTTCTGGACCAAAATGTTTCCCAGCTGGCAGGGATGCTGATGTGCTATTTCTGTAAGGGAAATGGGAAACAGTTGGGTTTTAATAAGGGAAGTTTTACGGGCCTGTCCAGTTTGCTTTAAATAGAAAAGCTGAACCAAAGTAACCCTTAATGCTGCCTGTCAGTAAGCTGCATGAATAGACCTAGTCTGAGGGAGAACCTAGGATCTAAAAATGCATGAAATGAAGCACAGCGCTATGTCTGAGCACCTAAAATTTGCTCAGGAAGCAAGGTAATGTACAAGACAACAAACTATTGACTGAATATGGCCTTGTGAAGTAGTCTGTTTCCCCTGAAATTTACACCAAAGGTTCACGCCAGGAGTAGCCAACCTGTTACTTCTGTTTTCTGGTTTAATGAAGACAAATGTATTGGTCATTCAGGACCTGAGACAGCCAGTTCTGCAGAATTGTTTCTTGTTTGTAAGATGTTAGTGGCAATGAATTGAATTATGGTTATGACCTATGTTTCAGACTAACGTAGGTCTGACTTCCTAGCCAAGACAGCATATAGCATTTGATGTTTTGAGCTACTAGACTTGCTTGTCAGCAATTCTGGGTTCCCCTTGATGCTTATCTCAGTGCATAGACACTAAGAAGAGTAACCGCCCAGGCCATGAGCAGTTCAGGGCAAAAAATCAGTTGATTTTTGTGGTGTCAAGGATTCCTGTCCCAGAAGAAGAGCCGCCAGGAAGTTTGTTTGCCAGTTGTGTCATATGTAAGGCAAGAAATCCTAGTGCAAAATACTTAGATATAGAACATTATGGTAGATTCTTAGGTTGGGTTAATGAGACTTAAACCTCACATCTTGTTCTGTCTGGGAGTGAAGTTTGCCTATAGCAATGAGGCAGAAGTATAAATTTCAGTCTCTATTTCAATATTTCAAGGGCAGACCCACATGAGGTGCCAGTAAATCCTTCTGTAGTGTCGTTGTCATGTTTCCTCGCAGGTTTTTAAAGACATGGTAAATGTATAAGTGCAATGAGTGTGTGAGGTGCCGTTCTGGAAAGCACCCTGTAAAGTCTCATTGACCAAATGGGCACAAAGGGAAGTCTTCCCGCTGACAGCAGCAGGAGCAGAGATGGACTAATTCCTCATGAACTGTAAATCCCAGCCGGCGTGTGTTTTAAAATAGTAGCATGAGTTTAAATTAATTGTAGTTTATATTATTTTCACATGTTTAACTTGCTTAAAGAACCAATTCTTTTGTTTCTCAGAGAATACAGACCAAGAGTGCATGTTCAGTTTTTGGACAACGGTACAAAAGTATCTGCTCTGAATCCAAAGACGTATGTGTTTGAACCTGAGAAATCAGTTGGAGACCCTGAAGTGGATCTGATTAGAACGATTAATATTCCAGCAGTGGTGAGTTCTCTTTGATTTATGCTTGGAAATTGTCTTAAAATACTTGAGAGCTAGCAGATTGTTGCTTCTCACTGTCTCTCCCCTTGTGGTAGATAAAGAAGATTCAAGAACTAGAGAGACAGGTTATGTCCAATATAGATAATGCTTTCAGTTTTGGAAGTTGAATTTTGGGATGGGTTGGGTTTTTCTGTGGTGTTCCTCCCTTGCTTTAGGCCTGTGTACTGTCAGTGCCTCACTCATACACTGATACACACTTCAGAGATGAGGGGAAATCACGTCTGTTGGGTTTTGAGCAGCAAGTGAAAACAGGGGATTAGTGATGTCAAACACATAGGAAGAACTCCGTTCAACAAGAAAACTTGTATTTTTTTTAAATAAGAATTGCAAAAATTGTCTCCAAATCTGCATCTGAAACTGCAAAATGATATCTAAAACAGAAGAGTTTCAGATAAAGCTGAATGAAAAGGTGGTCTCACAATTCAAGGTAAAAAAAGGCATGCCAAAGAACAGCCGATGAAAATACTATGCAAAGTAAGTATTGTTTTAGTGGTCAGAGACAGAGCCCTGTATCTGACCTCGCACAGGTACATCATGAGAACAGACACCTATAAAGTAGTCGCACCTTGTGGATGTAATTAGACTCACCAAAATAGTGTTTGGTGAGTAAACCTTTAGTTTGCTTGCTGATTTATTTGACTTCAGTTATAGGATACGTTCATTCCTGTTTTTTTCTCCAGCATTTTTCAAAACAGTTGTCTGATTATATGAATGAATACATAAATGTGTTTTATATAGCCCTAAATAGAACTGAGTTTACTATGGGTTTGTAGACAATACTTTCACTATATTTACTTTTCCTCCCTTGCATTTAAGAGTTGTTAAGTGTTACGTCTTGTTCATATTTTTGATCATGCTACACTGTAGCAAGCAGTACCAGAACTACAGTTTGGCTCACCCAAGTAATATCCCATTTTTGTGCGTGTATGTATTTAAAAACTTATTGTATAACCAGTTGCCAGCTACAAAGGAAACAAACGTTGGCATTGTTTGCATCTTGGGAATATGGCGCTCTCTTCATTTGTAAAGCCAAGGGGCTGTAAACTACCGCTTCCTAAGGATAAAATGTTAAAGTGTCTCTGGTTGTAAACAGTAGTAAAATTAAGGCTGTTATGAAGTGGTTTTGCACGTTTCACTTAGAGTCCAGTCTTAAGAATACAGCAGTTGATGGCATGTAACCAAACTGATTGTGTGCCAGCACTTGGCTGAATGGGAATCTGCAAGAGCACGTCCTTGGGGGAGAAACAGCTGAAGAACCTTGTTTGCTGCGAGTAGAAATAATGGAATGATTTCACTCCATGTGCCCATGAGCCTGTGTTTGCATGCAGCTGTTATTACCTATTCTTCTCTAAATCTGACTGATTTTAATCCACTGGCAGACGGCGATGGAGATGACCAGATCAACAGCTCTTCAGTTTGCCACGGAGGTGCTGCTACTTCTATACCAGGAATCCCTGTTCACCGTGCGCACTGTGCATGAATTACTGTGGGGCTACAAAGACAGGCTTCTCTCAACCATTCATCTCTTGCATCCTGAGATTGATCCAGAATTTGGTTTCTTCAATAAGGTACCTGGTATACAAGATTTTCAGAGGCTTTAAGAAGGAAGTGGTGTCGTTGCTGTGGAGTTGGAATTCTCGTCCTGATGAGTTGAGAAGGATGTAGGTGAGCTGAGACCAGGAGATGGGCTGCAGGGATAGCAAGAGGATTTCACTGCTTCCGTTTGGCTCTCTCTGGGTACTAGGTTGAAGCAGAGCTTTGAGTGTTTTATCTCCCTTTTCATTCTCAGGTAGGCAATAGCTTTCCTCTACTGACGTAAACCACCTCGCTTTGCCTGTGCTTGCCTGAGTAACACGCTCCTTGTGGGGCCGGTTATGCAAACTACTAGAAACTTTTCCTGTCCAATCCTTTAGTGGTAATGGGTTGAATTTGCATGTTATTTCTGTGCTGTAGCCATTACTGGCTTCCACAATATTTCTTGTTGCAAGACAGTCTGGACTATGAGCACCAAACTTTTCTTGGAGAACTTAGGTTCTTTTCAAGAAGTTGAGTATTTTTTGTCAAGGGATGTTTGTTTTAGTTAAAACTTCTGAAGGAGAAATGTTACGTTTCCTTCCCTCGGTATGGGAGGTAGGAGGATCTAGTTCAGTCACTTCCACCGTATTTATATTCAAGTGGACTTGAGCAAATTGCCCTGACCTCGGGGCAAGTCAATCACTCCCAAGGCAGATCTGAAGAAGCGACGAGAGCTTAGATGGCTGCCACTCCACTGTAGTTACCAGTCAGGTTTTGCAGAACGAGTGGAGCGATTAAAATTAATGTTTCTCTTTCTAGATGAATGGAACTGATGATGGAGAATATGTTTTCCTAAGTGGGGAAAGGAACTACCTAAACTTTTCAAGGATTGTGGAATGGAAAGGAGAAGAGTAAGTTTTTCTGCAGCATGGTCAGACTGCTGTCAAAATCTGCCCCCTTCACATTTTTGATGGGCATAAGCATTCCTTACAGAAATGCTTCTCTTAATCCAAAGGTGGTGGTGGTTCTAAGCAGCTTTAGTTTCACATCATGCCCCCACTGCGTATAGCCATGAAAAGAAGAGTAACACAGATAAGAGGAGCTGTTGTGGAGATATTCTTACTTCCCCATGGCTCCAGTTTAAAGAAAAGATAAATGCAATTGATGGCATTTTTAACTCCCCGTTTCTTTGCTAGCAGACCCAAGACATTAGGATTTAGGACGTACAGGTCTAATTCTCATTTGCTCGGACTGGTGGCTGGCATGTCTGACCAGCATTTAAAGCTCTTTTAACCCTTTCTCTCTGCTTCATTTACACCAGGTCATTAAACTGGTGGACAACAAAGACATGTAATATGATCAATGGAACAGATGGGACATCCTTCCACCCATTGATTAGCAAAGATGAAAACATTTATATCTTTTCTTCTGATTTCTGCAGGTAAGAAGAAGATTTTTTTCCTCAGGCTTTAAAGCAGAGCATTTAAATGTATTCCTACTGAGATTTCATGCTTTTCTTGCCATCATTTTAGTTAATAGCATTTATGTTTTGCATTCATTCATGAAAAGGGCAATATTTAAAATAAACAAACCAAAAAAAAAAAAAAATATTTAAAATAAACAAACCAAAAAAAAAAAAAACCAAAAAACCCCAACATGCATTAAAATAAGGATGAGCTATATCTAAAAAAAAGGTCAAGTGAAAATTTGAGAGAAGACTGGAAAGCCAGGCTGGGCTGCCCTACAAGATCTAACGAGGGGAATAGAAGCACTTAAAGAAACCTTGCCAGAAGCTTCTTTCCCTCAAAAACCTTCCTCTCTGCCCTATTTGAATTACTGACTGGAAACAGTGCAGCAAGATGTACAAGAGCTTTGTGTCTCCTTCCACTTGCTGGCCTCCTGCCTTCCAAGTTTCTGTGTCTGTGAAGAACAAACCAGTAGGCAGTTCCCTCCTTCAATTGATACAAATGTGTGTTAAACTCAATTTGGAACTTAGGAATTCATTCCTCCTTTTCCCTTGAGCAGCTCTGCTGTTTTCCTTGTCCCTCACAGTAACATGTAGCAGCACTGCTTCGCAGGATATGCAGTACCAAGGTGGGTGCCAGAGTGACCCTCCAATGCTGAAGTCAGTCCCGATTAGCACAGGACTGTCCACTTTGTGCAGCAGCAGAAAGGCAAGATGTGTATGTGCTGATCAAAAACCTATTGAATTTAATATAGGAGATCATTTGAAGGAGCTTTAGGCCGTGTCTGTCATTAACTGTAAATTTGCAGACATCAGCAAGGAGAAATCCGCAGCAGATGACAGTGTTACTCAAGTCTAACAAACCTGGATCTGTTTTTCCTTCCCTACAGATCTTTCTATATGGTGTATGACAGCTCAGGAAGCGTTGCAGGGATCCCAACCTACCGCTTTGTGCCCTCTCCCAAAGTGTTTGCCAACACTACCGTTAACCCGGACAACGCTGGATTCTGCGTGCCGCCAGGAAACTGTCCTGGCACCGGCGTCCTCAACGTCAGCATCTGCAAGCAAGGTACAGTGACAAGCGGGTGACGCAGCCTGGGAGGGGAACAACGTCTTTTTCTTTTTGTCTGAAATACATGAAGACAATTTGACAGAATATGCCTGTCAAGTTGTGACTGTGCTCAGTGAAATAGGTCACCGAGAAGTGAATTGTTGGTGTGTTGATGGTAAAATTACAGTAGTTGAGGAAATGTGATCCGAAGGGTTTGTGTGAGATGCCATCCATTTGGCAGTGGTTTAGCTAAAGGAATTGGAGGAAATGGAAGTACCAGGATGCATACTGAGCAGCTTGGGTAGTTACGCTCCACTGCTAGCCAGGTAGCTTTTGCAGGTGAGTAGCTGAAGGAAAACAGGGCAGAAGACCCCAGACCAGCCTGAGACAGGAAGCTGTGCTGACTACTGTAGGAGAGTCAAACTGGCTTCCTCTGAAGGCAGAGGATCTGAGCATCAGTTCTGTAGCTCCAGAAGAGACTTGTTCTTTTGCAATGGGACAGATTTGGGGGATCCTGTAAGAACAGCTTCAGCTTACCTCGCTAAAATGGTGACTTACTCTCTTTTCAGGTGCTCCAATATTTCTGTCAGCTCCACATTTTTACCAGGCAGATGAAAAATTTATTGAGGACATAGAGGGCATGCACCCAAGAAAGGAATATCATGAGACATTTGTGGACATCAATCCTGTAAGTAACACCTTAGTATTATTTATTTTTATTGATATAAGCAAGTCCAAAACCAGAGGTGCAAGCCTCATCCTTCAATAGTATCAACATAGGCCCATGTCTTCGGAGACGCTCTGCTAGTTTATATGGAATTGATCTATTGAGGTTTCCTTGTGTGGAACAAACTCTGATGGATAATAAGAAATAAAATGCTTGTCTGCTGTGCCTATGCAATTAAATATGTAATCAGATGGAGTCTAATGATGAGATGCATGGGTTAAAATATTTCCCAGCAGTAGATGAAGCTATTTTTTATACATCTTTCCACATCATTACTGCTTTTGACTTCTCTTGCTCTGACCTCCCCAAGCTACTGCCACTCCCCCAACTGAAGCATCTAGTATGTGGCCTGAAAGAGCAAAGCAATAAAGATTCAAGGGATGTTGGACTCAATTTAGATAGCAGGGGGTCATGTAAGGAGAGGTACAGAAGTGTGATGTCTGTGTCAATTATGGGAGCACGCAGAGTTCTTGGTAATCTCGGTGTGGGATGACAGAAAGAAATGGAGCTGGCGACTCCAGTTTGTTGTCTGTGCCATATTGGAAAAGAGAAAACCTTGCGGTGTTGCTCAGAGTTAGCTCTAATGAAAGCAACACAAGAATCTTAATGTTGTGCCTAGTTTGAGGGTAAAATGGGTTTCCTTATAAGCTGATCCTTAGTCTGCCCTGAGCCTGTGTGGTGCTACCTTGTACGTCTTGAAGATAGCAGCTTGGAAGACAACAGATTTTACCCCCGCTTTTCTGGTTCCCTGCTTTTCTGGGAACAGTGTGTGTGAATTATGTTCATGTGTGCCCTGTCCAGTCCCGCTCGGCAGCTACCCAGGGGCCCGTTCCCTGGGAAAGCAGAACATGCTTTCCCTAGCAGTGCCTTGGGGAAGTTGGAGTCGATGAGTAGGCCTAGTAGAGCATTTTTAGTACCTAGTGGACTGGAGTTTTACGCTGTTCCCTAGACAGCCACATCTGGCTTCAGACTGAGGGAAGGAGCAAAATCATGACCTACTTAGTTGACAGAAATGGAGTGCTGTGACTCATGGAGCCGTTATGTGCAGCAAAAGCAGGAGGAAATTGCCTGCTTCCTATTTCTGGGCTCTAGGGCATGTGCTGTTGGGGATGTCAGAGCACTTGTGCTGGATGGCTCCTGTGGCTGTTCACTCCCACTCCCTGTGGTCAGTAGTGACAAGTCATAGTCAGTTATCTGTTCTTTCCCTTTTTTTAAATAAAGGTTTGTCTTATGGTAAAGGCATGACAGCTTATGCAAGCAGCCCCTGCCTTATCCTCAGGAATTTGTACATGTTAGCTAACCTCTGGACAAGAGAGATCAGGCACTTGAAACCCAAGCTCAAGTGGTCACAGAAATGCTTAAAATGCCTCACAGAGCTTTGGCAACAGTATTGACGGAGCAGAACTATGAGCTGGATGTGGTCACCTTTTCCAAAACTGCAGTGGGATCGGAAAGTAGGGGGCATTCCTCTGCACCCTCATGTGAGTTTGCACAGCACGGGCAGCACGATGGCCCCTTCTCTCTCATGCAGCCTCTTGATACCGCTTAAGCTTGGGTGGCAGCGTAGAGTCTAGATATGAGTTTCAAGAGCATATTGGTTGAGGGTTACAAATTATACTTTGAAGTGGGTCTTTTCTTCTTTTAAACACTGATCTGCCACATGGCCAGTTCAACCAGTGCACATATTGTATCACTGGCCTCCAAGCAGGCCCACACTGGTGTAAATACTAGGTAGGTAAATTCTTTTTATGTTTATTCTTTTTAATTTGCTCTTCCTTTGTTTTCCAGCTGACAGGGCTGGTCCTGCGAGCAGCCAAGCGGATGCAGATCAATGTTCACGTCAGAAAACTGCATGAATTTGTGTAAGTGTTTTCTGCTGCTGGGTGTATATCTCAAGTATGTCTTAAAAAGAGTTGTTGCAACTTATCATTGTTCACATGGAAACCAAACAAGCAGGTATGAGCCCAGACAGAGCCTGGCGTGAGCAGTGTCATACATCAGCTCAGCTTCTGAGATTATATTTATTGGCATAGTTTTGCTGTCTGTTTTAACTTGCAAAGAAAAACAACCCCCGCCAAAATCTTATCTGCCTTGTCCTCTTGGGTGACAGCTCTGTGCAATGCCACTGTGTTATTTTCTAGTGTCCAGGAGCTCTTAGCTTAACACAGTTTATCAGTGAGCTGTAATTTCATTGCCCCAAACTTGCTTTTTTTTCACTTTTAGCTGCTCTCTGTCTGTTGTACGGACAATAGTGGCAGTGTTAAACATCAGTAACGTTCACCTTCAGCTTAGCTTAGCATTTCCACTGCCTGAAACAAATTTGCCATTCAGTCTGTTAATAGTAAGCTTCTTAGGGGTCCATCTTTTTCTCTCCACACCAGATCCTCAGGTTATGTTATTGTTCCCCGCTAAAAAATCGGTTTCTCCCTTGGAGGCTGAGGTTGATCTACTCCGGTGGAGAGGTGAATATTAACAATAAAAGACAACCCAGAATTTCTTTAGAGCCAGTTTGCTCATTAGTTTCCTCTTGCAGTCAGCCTTCAGAAGCTGTTGAAAAAGTTAATAAGATGTGAAAGCATAATCTCTCTTTTTTTTTTTTTTTTAACACAGTGAAACAGGCAACATCCGAACCCTGGTTTTCCCAGTAATGTATATAAATGAGGTAAATGTTGTTATTTATTTGCAATAATTTTATGCTTACAGAAACACTGTCTTTGAGGTGAGCAAAAAATATATCTGTTCCAATTTTTCTTGATGTTTTGTGCAGTGAGAGATGGGAAGCTGTTTTTGGCAGACTGTTAGGCGAAGTCCTGCAAAATACCCTGTGTCTCATAGTCCTTGTAGTTTTAAAGATACTGACTGTGGGTGAAACGGCTGCTTAGAGGAGTTGGGGGCTCACAAGGTTAGACCTTCTGTTGAGCAGATTTTTGTTTGTACTGCACTTGGATCACAGATTTCAACAGACGATATGGAACTAGATTGGGTGAACTGTATTATTCTTCCAGACCTATGGTGTTGTGATCTGAAACGTAGCATTCAGAATCACTGTTTTCTCTAGGAAAAGCAGATGAGGTTATTCCCCTGGCCACACGAGGAGCCTGAAGAATTCTTATCAGAGGAGAACTACCAAAAAGTAATAAAGCACAGGCAGAGAATTGAGGGAGCGTTGTTTCCTTCACAGCAATACAGTGGCTCACTATATAGAAGAACAGAAATTAATCTTTTGTTTTTCCATATTAATCCCCTCTACTCCAGAGTGTGCTGATCGATGAAAGGTCTGCCAACAAACTCAAGCACGTCCTGCTGGAAGCCAGCGTTGTAACTGGAATCCCCTTCGTTATCATGACTCTAGGAATTGTTTTCGGGATTGTTTTTATTGTGCTGGTGTGCAGGTCCCGTGGTATAAGCGAAGAGGTAAGTAGCATTTGAACTTGCGCTTGTTTGCTCTGTGTTTGCCTGTCTTTGATTTTTTCTTTTGGTCGGTTTTACTTTTTCAGTTTTCACAAACTTTTTTTTTATATGTTGTTTTTGTTTAAAATGGCCTCTCTAGGGAAGGGAAGTTTTAATAGACTCAGAATAAGTGCACCAAAGGAGTACAACTAATGCAAGAAACACGGTAAGGCAGGTAGTATTTCCAATGCCTAATTTCCTTACCAATTGTAGTAAAAATATATAAATAAATATAAATAAACAGCCTGTCTACAGGATCCTAATGGATAAAATGCAAGAAGTCCACCACCAAGGTTAAAGCTGATGCCAAACCTCTGCCGTATAGGCAAGGCAGAGGAGCTGAGACGAGGTGAATTTTGGACTCGTTGGTGTGAGAAATGGACTGGGTGCTCTAGCAGGCTGTTTCCTCCCCGTAGTTGCCTAGTTGTAGTGTGGTTTGGCTTGCACGGTGTTTGCTGAGCGCACCCTCACAGCTGCCCAAAGCCCCTCACGCTGCGAGCGTCCGGCCAAGCGGTTCACGCGCGTTGTCTTAGTCTGCGAGAGCCGGCGCAGGGTCGGTGTGCGGTGGCCATCGTGGCAGTTTGATGCCCTCCTGCAGTCTAACGTCCTCGGGCAGTGGCTTGAGGATCTCGCAGCCTCACTCTTGTCTTTTGCTCTGCTACTGAGGAAGCTTTCCCTGAACAGTTGTGCTCGAGACTGTGGTTCAGACCCCCTTATGTGACAGCCTGATCCTTTTCCTTGTGCCCTTTTGAGTCTGCCTGTGGTAGTGGCAGGCTCAGACACGCAATTTCCACTGCCCGAGGCCCCTGTGTGGGATATTCCTGGCCCTGTATGTGTATCTTGATACCACTTGTCTTGGATGTTTTTGAACACTGCCCAGTGACTAAAAGAAGGAAAGATTTCATGGTTTTTCTACATTGGTTTTGTTGTTTTCTCCTTTTGTCAGAGCACCGAAGATGAAAGGGCTCCGCTCATCAGGACATCCTAGTAGACTTTCCTAACATGTGAGCTTGGAGAATAAACTATTAGAGCTGACCTAATACCAACTACCACTACCCAGCGTTGTCCACTGTGGAGGAACGATCGTGTCAAGTAAAACTGCTTGGGGGTATAGAAGAGAATTTGGAAAATGGTCCAAGGAGGAGACTTTTCTTACCAGCTAAGTTATAACTTAAAAACTGTGTTTTAAAACTGCACAAGATCCCGCTTTTTTTTTCAGCACTGCACTGTATTTGTACCTGCACTGACAGCCATAGAAGACCATAACCACTATATCGGTGAAAATAAAAAGCCCTGATTGATTGTAAGAATGACGCGGGTAAACTTTGCACATGGCCTTAGGAGTGTGGGCTGAGGAGTACCCCTTCGCAGGGTACTGGAGGCTTCAGTGCCACAGGCTCCCATGTCACCCAGGAACACCTGAGAAATTTGCTGTAGGCTGAGTGTTGTCTTCTCTGTAGAGAACTACAGGCTTCTCACTATCACCATGCGTTGACTGTTAAATCCTTTCACAAGACTGATGTGTAAAGCTAATGCAAAATGTTCACTGAAACTGAGTTAAATGTACCTAGCTTTTGGGGGGAAAAAGCTGGCAATGATTTCATATGTTTTCCTTTTAACCTCTTATTTGTTTTAATCGTGCACAGGATCCCATTGCATGTTAGTGACACATTTATCCCTATTTTTTTTCTTCAACTTACAGAACAAAGTGCACCCTTGTTCTTGTTGGTGGAGGGAACAAAAAGGTGTTCTGGTTTTCTCTGATACCTATGTCACATTTTCAACTGTCTGGTTTAATGCGAATGAAGATTTGGCAGTTACATTTATTGTTTAGGATGCAAGCAGACTTCCACGTTAAGGTATGTGTATGGCCTGAAAATGCCAAAGCATATTTTTAACTTTTAATTTTTAAAAACAAAAGTATTTTTCCCCAGTGAAAAAAAAAAAAAAAAAAAAAGAACTGTCATAGAGAAGTATTCCTATCAGGTGAAGATAGCGAATCAAATTTTAAAAAGTGTTACTTGATTCAAAACAGTGGCACTCTTTTGGTTAGTCTTTTTGCCTAGCTGGCCAGCGGCTCAGCAGGTTTGTTGGCTTGGAGGCAGTTCCAGCCAGGCAGTTTCATGGTGATTACAGGTGTTTATTTGCTGCTTTGTCAAAAAGCACTGGCCACAGCCCCAGGCTCTCATAGTACTGCTGGTCTGGCCCTGCCTGTGCCACGCAAGGGGCAGAACGCCAGAGCTTAATAAATCCATGTTTTGAGAGAATCTGTGTTGCAGGGAAAGGCCAGAGGATTTTCTTTTTTCCTAGTTCCCTTACCAGCCGTTCTGCTGGGAGAGCTTGCCCTCAAATTATGGTGTTCAGGAAGGGGACAGGGGAAAAAGGAATCCAGCACGAGGCAATTCCACTCCTAAGGTAATTGTCCTGGACAGCTAGGCCAACATGCAGGTATGGGGAGACGCCAGGCTGCCCTAACCAGCCAAGCAGAGCTATGGGAGTGAGGATTTCCTTCTCGAGTCTGGGTGCCCTGTCTTCCCTCAGGATCCCACCGTCAGTCTTAACTTCTGCTTTAATAAATAAGCAGCAAGCTTCCTTCTAGAGCTTCCCTCTGCACCACTGGCACTTTGGCCAGCGAGGCTTCAGCCACCTCCAAGGCAGGCGGTGGTGACCTCAGGCCTGGGGTCGGTCTGAAGGACGAGGGAGCCCAAGGCAAGACAGAGCCTGACCCAGGACTTCAGAGGCGCCAGCTCCGCTCTGAGGGCGCCTTCCTGAGACACTGTACCCTCTGTTACCGTGCCCCTCGCAGCAAGGTACATAAATGTCTTGGGGAAATGGCTACAGAGCTTTAGACAGAGCAAGCCTGTTGCTCTGGTTGGTATTTTGCTTACTTTGGGGTTATTAAACCAGTATTTGCTACGTGCTGCTTTGTAGCAGAATCTTGCCCCCTCGTTGTAGGAGTAAGACGCCAGCTGGACCAGGGACAAGCTTCCTCAGTGAGGTAGGCCGTGCTGGTTTGACGGCTCACGCTGTGGGGACAGTTATCACCCTGGGGTTACAGCGCTGCTTCTGTGTCACCAGTGCTCTGGATCTCTTCTGTAACACAGCAGGCTTCCTTTTGTTCTCTATGATGTGTAAGCAAAACACTAAACCCTGTATTTTCCTCCCTTGGGCACGTTGTGTGTGTGCTGATGGTTAATAACACTCATGACACAGGGTCACCGATGCGGCCGCCCAGGCAGGGGCTGCAGGAGGACGCGTGTCCCAACGCGCAGTGTGGCCTGGACCGGCGCCCGGGGCTCGTCGGCCGCTGCTTGGGCACTAATAAAGGCGAACGTTTCCGCTGCGCCTCGCCGTTATTTCGCCTCTGCGCCGCGCGCAGGGGGCGGCGGGAGGAGGGCGGCAGTTGGGACGGTTAGCGCGCGGCTGCGCACGTCACGTCACCGCGCGGCGCCGCGCCCCGCCCCTCCGCGGC
>VZSG01000556.1:7291-19942 GCA_013398315.1 Nothoprocta pentlandii
CCACAACCTCTCTGGGCAGCCTGTTCCAGTGCTTTGTCACCCTCACAGTGAAGAAATGCTTCCTTAAGTTCCTGTGGAACTTCCGATGCTTCAGTTTTGGTTATAATTTATTTGGTTTATTGGTTATAATTTATGAAATAAAACTAAACAAACACTGTGTACATTTTCAATGTAGTCTGCAGGAGAAGTGAAGCAATTTTCTGTATAGCACTGGCAAAGCCTCTGTTGCAATAGTGCATCACATTTGGGTCTTGCAGTTCAAGAGCAAATAGAGAAAAATAACAGGACATGTGATGTCTCTAGAACAACAAGGAAAGGTCACTTAACTTGTTGTAACTTAAAGGAGGGAACATGAGGGAAATTAGCCCACAAATACACAAGAAAAATAGTGCGGAGGATGCAGGCAATAAACTGTTACTTTACTGCATTTTCAGTTAAAGTGATTTAAGATAGCTAGAAAGACTAGCTAGGAAGCTGGGAAGAGTAGATAGCCAGAAAGACTAGCTAGGAAGCTGGGAAGAGTAGATAGCCATTAACAAATCCTCTCTAGTAGAAAGGTTATTAAATTTTTGGAGTAGGTAGGTTGTCTAGGAGTTTTCATCACCAGAATGTTCTAATGACAAGACAATTGGAAGTAACATATATGGTTGCCTATCTATCTTCTGACGGGGACTAATTTTGTATAAGCTCATGAGGTCCTTTCTATGTTTACAATGGTATCAAAGTTAAGATCCTCAGGATTGTCTTGCAGACAATCTTAGGAGCATTTTCAGGTCACCAATTCCTCCCATCATGAAACAACAAGCACATAAAAATAGACAGTTTAAAGTGAGTATGTTATATTTACTGTCAGATACATAAGTCTATGTCCTTTTGCCTATTCTCACGTTTGTTTTTTTTTTCTCTTATATGACTTTGCACAGCAGTTTTAAAGCAATGACACAGCAAGTAGTCATTGTAGGTGGATATAATACCATTGCCTTGAAATTTGATTCAAATCTAAATTTGATTGTTCCTGTGTTGAACTTTGTGCTAAGGGCGTTTGACTTTGTGCTAAGGGCGTTTGTGAAGAGCAAGTTGTGTTACCCTTGGCGGTCGCAAAACATAAATGAATCTCTTGGTCTCCCTGTATTCTATCCCCAAACTCCCTCAACAAAAAGAAAACGGAGACATTGAGGGACATCATGGCTCCCTGTTTCCTAAGAACACTGTTTTGCTTTGCATGCGATTTCAGGGTTCTGTTATTTCAAAGATCCAGATGGAATAAGAGTTGCTTTTGTTTCTGCAATATGGTTTTTATTGTGCAAAAAAAATGCTTTAGGGTTGGTTTCCCATTAAATGAAGTAATAGGCTTCTTCTTAGGAAGCTAGCTGAGATCTCCAGGTGAAAGGAGCCTTAACAATAAGCTTTTCTGTTTCACTTTGTGCGGTAACATGTTAGTTTTCTGATTGCATGGCAGCTTTTAAATCAATATGAGTGCTGCATATTTAATTTTTAGTGATATCAAGCAGATACACTGAGCTTTTGTGGGAGGACCCAGTTTTCACAGATGCTGAGTCTTTAGTTTTTTTGCTGAATTTCTTATTGTGTCTGAAAACAACAGATTTGATTTATTTTTTCTTTTATCTAGTATACTGCATATGTGATTGTTTTTGTTTTGTTTCTTAGCTTGAGATCATTCAGATAAATAAATTTGATAGAAACACACCCAAAAGCTGAAATGATTGGGGAATCTCAGTAATTCTTTGCTGTCATTTGTAAGCTCAAACTATTAACTATTTATTTAAATATACATTTATCTTTAGCTCGCTTTCAGTAGTGTTATATATATTTAAACTCAACTTTGTTATGATTTTATTAACAGTTTGTATGGGACATATCTGGAAAAGTTTCTTCTGACTGACATCTTTCTTTTGCTGCTTCTCTAATCTCCTTGTAATTACAAATCTTATTTGCAGTTATAAGACTGTCATTATTAAAATGAGGCAATATTTTGTTTGTATAGGTCTTTAAAAATACTCAAATCCTAATCCCAGGAGTCAGTTCTTGGGAATTTTGCCCAGCGTTAACAGATCTTTATGAGATACAAAATTCCTATTAAGTAGTTTTAAAATTTTAATTGATTGTCAGTTCGCTTTTACATCTGAGAAAATCAAGTTTAGACAGTCCTTTGTGGATATAGTTGTTGAGACACTTTTGCCCTGTGTATTTCTACTTGGTTTTTCTTCTCATGGTTCCTCTGAGGAGGTTGGAAAGCCAAGTCTAGTTTCCTGGGGCAGTTTCTAATAAGCTTATTTTATTTTCATGCATATCCTCAGAGTAGCAGGACTTGCAGAAGGCACTTTCTCACTGCATCTTTTGTTGCAGCATTTGCTATGTATTCTACTTGTGGATCCAAGCTCATGAATCCTGCCCGGCAAAGAGTGTCCTTGAGCAGGAGACGGGCTGCAGTATCACAGAGGCAGCTGATGCCTGTCTGTCCACCAGCCTTATCAAGCAACCATGAAAGATTTATGATACTTTGTCAGGGATTTTCTCACTGTTAATTCGTATGTGCTGGGCTCGCTGCCAGTGCACTGCACAGGTGATCTGTCCACGTGCTGAAAGACAAACACACGTCCTGCTTGCGCTGTTGCTCTGGGAAATAGATAACTGTGCAAACTGAGGAAGGACTTTGCATGGGTCTTGTTGGCCTTAGAATGGGTTCATCTGTGCAATTAGACTGGGCACGTCCAGATTTCTCAGGTTTGCTCCAGACAACAGCAATGAATAGGCTAAGTTATTTTATTGGGGATCTAGAAATCCTGGGCATGTGCTTAAGGTTTTCATATTCTGCTTGGAAATATTCCTGGAATTATTAGATGGCAGCAGAATGATGCTTTGGGGAACCTGAGAAGGTAAATTCAGCGAATCCTCAGGGGCTTGGTTGTTGCATACTGCACATGTAGGAAAGGTTGGTCTCACCAGCTTGTAGACATCTGGCAGTCAATTCATTTACTGTAGGTTAGCTCTACAGTAAATGGAGCAAACCTGAGAACTGCGGATGAGTTTCTTACCTATGTGTTTATTTCAGTACAGACTGAATCACCATCTGGAGTTTCCTCCAGAGAGGAAATGCAGATGTTTCAGTTGTAGAGGCAACACAGATGCCTAGCACAGGTGAAGTAAATTCCTTTTCTGCTGGTTGTTGTCACATGTGTTTATTGCTTATGAGAAGACATGTAATTGCACTGGTTTGTGGGGTATTTAATTGTGACTGATTGCTTGGATAGCTTGATTTTCTAGAACCTTATTTTCACTGGGCACTTTCTACAGCTGCAGGACTGAGTTTGTTTTTAGTAGCTTCATGTGTTTAGTGGCCTTGTGTGTTATTCCTTGTGCATTTTATCTTTGAGACCAGGTGATTAGATTTGTGCTTAGGCTGTTTCAGCAGGGGCTGGATGTACCCATCCTGCTCAAGTACAGATGGAGAAACTGCATCAGCTAACAGATTGCCTATCCTTACTCTACAGTTGCAGAGGCTGCTTCACTGAAGTAGCTGCCTGATCCTGTTCAGTGCAAATTCTCAGCTCTCCTGATCGCTGGCTAAATTAGCCTCTAGTTTTACTGCAGAATTTTATTGTCACAAACTAAGCTTTCCACGTGATCTTGTTCTGGTTTAATTAGTTTTACAAATGATTTTATGTATTTAAGGGTGTTAAAATTCAGAATCACCAAGGAATATTGTTTGCTTTTCTAGGATTTTGACCCAAGATTTAGAATGAGAATTCGATTTATTTTTAAGTCTATTCTTAACTTTGTGTTCAGAGGCTTCACATGTCTAGGGATAAAGTGACCTTCCAGTGTGTCCTTCCCACAAAGTTAGCATGGGAGTTAAAGGTTTAGAAGTAAAGTCTAGTTTCTGTTGTAAGAACTATCAAGCTCAAGAGACCTCCGTTACTGTTACACTTTCTGGTTAAAAAATAAATTATTTTTGAGCTTATTCTAGAACCAGTTGACAGAGTGATGTAGAGCTCTTCTGGTGGTGCAGTACTTCTTTAGGAAAGAGATCATCATATAGTCAGAATTAAGTGTGTGTTTAAAATGCATGCTGCTTAGAGCCAAGCCAGACTCTTATTAAAGAAGCCTTTGGAGAGTCTGCAGCTCTCTTTGGAAATTTGAAAACTTCAGAATCATCCAGGAGTGTGGCCTGCTTTCCCCTGTGACAGGAATGTAAATCACTGAAAAGTGGGCTTTGTGCCATAAGAGCGTGATTTTTTTTTTCCCCAAAAGGTGACTAAAATTTCATAACTCTTACGGCAAATGATATATGAAACATAATCAAAAATACGATGTCTGATCTATATGGGCAATAAATAGTTTGTTACTGGCAATTGGCTTCACACAATCTCAGAATCTTTAATCATAACAAGTAGCCTTACTCATATAAGATGAAATGCAAAGTACTTTTACAAGAGTCCTTACAGTTTTAAGCACAATGATAAATTATGGTTCTGATTCGGCAAAGACTTATCTCTGCATTTATATTTTTACACTGTGATGAGTTTTACAGAAGTCTTTGGGTTTGTTTTCTCGGAGTGGAGGTCAGCATGTTGGTAGGCTTTGTGTGGGAAAGCCTGTATCCACATTTTAGCTTCTCAGATTTTCTGAAGTTATTTTTTGTAGTTTAACTGGCGGGTAGGTGCATATTTGAGGTGAGGGAAGTTGATGGAGTCAGAATATGTATTTAAAAAAGCAATATTTGGCAGTGCAGTTGTTAGTGTTGTGTTTGTATTAGTGGGTTGGTCATAGGAATGTATTTTGTTTTCCAAGTTAAAAATCTTGCTACGTGCATGGTAACTGAAGTTCTGATTTAGGCTTTGTGTAGGATAAACAAAGACTGGAAGAGTACTATTCCCTGCCCTACTATTTCCCCATCCAGCTGTTAGTCTTGGAGAAATAACACTTCCCAGATTCACCTGAGAAGAAAGTGTTAGAGCTTGGAACCCTGTGGTTTCCTTTCATAGCAGTCCTTTGCTTTTTTATTTTTCAATTTTTCCTTTAAGAGTTACAGTTTGTGTGTGGAGGGTGAATTGCTCAAAGTTATTACTGAAGCAGCTGTATTAAATTGCAGTGGTATACTGAGGGGTGAAAGAGTTGAATGTTTTAGAGGAAAATGGAATCTCTTAAAGTTAAACCTGACTCTGTTCAACAAGTTCTGTTCCTGTGGTTTCAGACTGTCAGCCCTTCCTACTTCATTATCTTCCTACCACTATGTACAACTTTGCCTTTATAAATAATTTAAAAGTGAAGTTCTCTGGTAGGTTTTGGCTAAGCCTATAGCAAAAGAAAAAAAGGCAAGTAAATACTTATCTCCTACCCTTGATTTCCTTGTGTCTTAGACTTACTTTTTTTTTCCCCTCCTGTGGATTTCATGTTAAATTAGGTCAACTCGAATATATTTAGTTAAGTTCACCAACTGAGTTTGAATATGATCAGATGATTTTTTTTTAAATACTTTTCAGTAGTTTACTATGGATTATAGTTTAAGAGCATTATGTTATAGATATGCTGCAAATCAAGCAGGTTTGAACTTTTTAAGCACCTTGTTCTTTCTAGCTACTTGTTAATATTTTAAAGTTTACTAAGTTTTGTTTGACAGCACTGGTTGACAGTTTTGTGTATAGAGAACTTGCTTTCTGTAAAGCATTGGATATTCTAAGGAACAGCTTTTTACCTAAATACTAATTATTGAACTCTGCTTTCTCTCCCTTTCTTTAAAGGCATCACTGCTTCGGCGGCTTCAGAGCACATTAGTCATAGCCGAACACAACAATGAGACCCTTACGCCTATTACCCTGAACACTATCACTGCGGCAAAACGTCTCGGAGGGGAAGTTTCTTGTTTGGTAGCTGGTACCAGTTGTGACAAGGTAGGAAATCCTGCTTCCATATGATTAAAATAATGAACGCAGTCAAATGATATGCGATAGCATCTTGGGCAGCCTGCAGAGTAATCTCTAGTGAAGAGGAACTGTGCCAGGAATTGCTAATCCATGGGAAATGTCCTGCATTTGAACTGTTTCTTTTCTGAAGTGAGAATGTTGCTATAGATTTCATTTCACAAGTGAGAATATCACTTTAGGTTGTTACAAGCTTAAAAAAGCAAACACATTTTTATAAGGGTAAAGGACACTTAACTTTAAAAACAGTATTTTCTTGTAATATTTGAAGGAGAAATATTGCAGTGCTAAGAAACTTAGGAATCTTTCCACACTGAAACAGAAGCCAGCAGAAGTGGCACGGCACAGTGACAAACAGCACTTGGGAGCACCTCGCTTTTACTTGTTGGCTGTTGGCAGCATAGTGAGAGTATGTCTGCAACTTAAAAACCTGAAATTGCTGTTTCTTGAATTTGTCGTATAGCTCACGTCTAAAGTAGGAAGTGCTTGTACCTTCGCTGTTGGCCTTGCTTCAGTCTGATATTCATTACATTAAAAATCTAGAAATTATTCATTCTTTAGTATATTCGTGTCACTCCTATGCCAGGGTGATATAGGCTCATGTGAACAGTAAAGTAACAATAACTAAGCCTAATATTTATCTCTATTATTATTTATAGGATTTATAAATTATTATTCTGAAAGTGATACCTAGTATCTCACACAGAAGGCATATTCAGGGCTGCTAATTTATCTGTAGCTGTAGAAACCTCACTAGCTATTGGAAGATTTATTCTAACCTGAGGCCCACGTGTTGAGACTAGAAGCAAATATTTATCTGGTTCCCAACGGGAACAAAATTTCGGATTTTGCCTGATATGTCTGTCTTTGGGTAGAAAAACAGTTGGCAATTCTTTTTTTTTCATCTTTTTGTTTTTCAGCAGTAAGTACTTTGTGTCTGTTGGGTAATGTATGTCATCCTGGGGAAAAGTGAATTTCTTTTTTGTGAATACCTCACATTAAGGGGATTTCTTTTTGTTTTGAGCTTCTTTGAAAGACTCTGTGTGGGTAGGATGAGGCAGCCAGTTCCTCGAGCAGCTATTTTGCAGCTGCTGTTTGGAATGTTTGTTGTCCTTGCTAATTTCTAAGCATAAAGCCGAAACTCAGCGAACTCCATAGAGCTGTGCTAGGGCTGGAACGGTGCATGTGGTCTCCAGACACTGCTGTCAGTCCTCTTTTCTCTGATCTGCAACAACCCTTTTATCATTTAAACTTCACTTCTTCAAATTTAAAGGAAAAAAATTGCATAAATATAGAATTGAAAATATGCATTGCATTACTGGGCAAGGAGTCATTTGCAAACAAAGGATTTCTGCTAAAATTTGCGCAGAGATCGTAACATCACTGTGGGTTTTTATTTGCATTGTATGCTCATGTGGTAGATTTTTACTACATGAGATTAGAGGTAGATTTTAAAGAAATTTGGTTTAGTTTCTTAATCAGGGATTTCTTTATCAGAATACTAGGCAACAATCTTCAAGTGTGATTGCCATTGACTGTCATAATAAATCATAGGATTATTGCAAAATCCTATGTACGAGGAGGTAAGCTTTCTTATTTTTGATTTGCTTTGTAGTTCTTTTACTCGCCAAGTTCATTTGTATTACCTTGCAAAGAGCTGTGCTGACAGGCAGAAGGTGCTTGTTTTATTCTGTTAGATTTGTGTTGATTTTGAAAATGACACACTTCTGTGTTCCAGTTTTACATAATCTGTGAGTTCTTTGCAGCAGGGACTATCTCTTGTTATTTAAGGTGCTCTGTGGAGCTCTTAGCACTTCTAGGGGCTGTTAGAATATAAATTAATAACAATAATGCTTAATGTTTGTAATCATAGGTAGCACAAGAAGCGAGCAAAGTGCAGGGTGTTGCAAAAGTTCTAGTGGCTCAACATGATGTATACAAAGGATTTCTAGCAGGTGAGAGTTATTCTTAACTATTTACTGACAAAATAACTGGCATTTATGTTTGTGATCAAAAATATAAATAGTTGTAAATCGTGAGCAATATATTTTTATCCTCAGAGGAACTGACTCCTGTGGTTTTGGAAGCTCAGAAACAATATAATTACACGCACATTTGTGCTGGAGCCTCTTCCTTTGGGAAGGTAAGCAGTTAAAAAGTGCATCAGAAATCTCTTGTAGAAATAGACGGTTGCATGTGAATCGAATGCCTGAGGGAGCGTTCTCAGATCAGCCTCAGACAATAGAATTTTCAAAAAATACTGCAATAGTTAATTGAAGAGTGTCATTTTTTTAGAAACACTGATTATGAATTTGAATTTTAGCATGGACAAACCTGGAAGAGTTAAATTAAAGAATTAAAGGAGCAGTTTTGAAAAGAAAAAGTGTTTATTTGAAACCAGCTAGCTCTATGTAAGCAAGACAAAATGTATAAAATATGTAACACATCACAGATTGAGAGATGTGAAAGCATTGTGAAAATAGTAAGGAAATATGCAGTAAATGAAGATGAAAACCTATCGCAGCTAGCTCATTGTGGCTCTTGTTTCACTTTATCTACTTTCTAAATTGTTGGATGGTTTGCACGCTGATGGTTTGCAGCCTTGGAGGACAGGAGAGATTATGTCTACATTGTAGATAGTATAGATTGAATTATCTTTAAAAATATATATTAATAACATAGATACAACACCTAGCCAAAATCTTCTATAGTGAAAATATGGTTTTTCCCAACTTGCTTTTAAGGAGTGTGTTTTTAAGCATGCATGGTTCCTTAATACTAAAAACAATGCCACGGTGCAACTATATTAGGCAAGAGTACTTGAGAAATCTTCCAGTGTGGGGTGAATGTGACTTCAGCCATCTATCCTGCTACCTTCACTGTCAATCAGTATCAATCCTTTTACTCATAAGTTTGCTAAGAGTAATGCTTTCAAGTGTTACTCACATTTTTTTTCTCCCTCCCCCTTGGGTTTTTTTTTTTTTTTTTTGGGGGGGGGGTCTGCAGTGGTTTAGTAAAGATTGCCAGCTTTTACTTCAAAGTTTGTCCTCTCAGAGTTGAGCCGTGCTTTTCTTGAGGGAAGAATCAGTGACTGTTTTCCTAGTTGAGTGCTCTTTAGTATGAGTAAAAGTACCAGAACTAAGCCTCTTCAGCAGAATTAATTTCTTAGAGCCTTATGTTTTGCTTTTTGCCCTTTTCTCTTTTCCAAAGGTGCTAAGTAATTTTCTAGGGTCAGTTACAGAATAAGAGCATATGTACTGTAATAATATTTCTAAAATACATTTGACTTTTCTTGGAAGGGTTCAAATTTCTTTTTTTCCTGTTGTCTCTGGTAACTAGCTCCCAAAATACTTTTTTTTTTTTTCTTCTCTTCAGTACTGTTGTAAGAACTTGGCAATCCATAATTGTCAATTTTCTGAGTAAATAGCATCTATATTCAGTTTTAAACTATTGAAGCAAATAAGCCTTCTAATTTAAGATATTGAATTAAGGGTTTACTTACTGTAAGTCTCATAAAATTTCTAATGTTATTACAGTAATGGATTTGTATTTGGCAGCAAAAACTACATGAGTAGCTCTACAGATTTCTCTCGGTGTGCCTCTTCACTCACAGACAACTTTTTATGAATTGAAAGCCAGAGAAACAAACATTTATTTTGCTTAGCATATACATTTTTAGATCATTTTCTTTGCATTTCCTCATGTTCAGTGTATCAACCTTTTACTTTTCTAACTTTTCCCCTTTAACTTTTAGAATCTTATTCCCAGAGTGGCAGCTAAACTTGATGTTGCCCCTGTTTCTGACATTATTGAAATTAAGTCACCAGACACTTTTGTGCGAACTATCTATGCAGGTGAGTGACCAGAAAAAGTGTGTGGTATTTGTGCACCAAAGGATAGCTTTGTGTACAATGCTGATAACTGTTTTACAGAATTCTGTTAAGAAAACCTAAGAGAATGTTACGTAATTTCCATGTTAGGTATTTTCAGCTTAAGTTCTAAATTGCTGTGGTTTCTAAAAATGAAACATGGAAGCAGATATGATGTTCCATGTGTGAAAACACAAACAGTACCAACAACTTTGGTATTGTAGGATATCAGTTACAAACCAGTTAAGTCATTTTCATTGATAGAATTTGGCAACCTCCTTTACACATATTGCATTTCTTCATTAATGCACTTCTGATCAGTTTTTGTAAAATGTAAGACATTAACTTAATTGTCTGACTTTATTTAATATGACAAGCATTAGTTCTGAATTAAGATACCACAGGATTATTTTTCCTAATTATGAAGACACTGAACTGATTATTTGTAATTTTTAGTTGACTTTTTTTTTTTCAGTCTAATTTCTCTAATGCTTCTCTGATCCGATGTTTTAATTCAGATAACAGCTCATTAGCTTGTGTTTCTTTATTTTTTGTACAAGATTTTTCTTCTACCAACATGCTATGGTATTTTGAGTTAGATTACCAGTGTGGTCGACTTCTGTTGCATTTTTATATTACTTCCACATAATTTATGAATTTTGACACAGCTTCATTTATGAGTAGCTGGTGTTTCAGCATATTTTTTTCTCTTTATTTTTCCTTGTAGCTCCAACTGTAAAATGTTTATAATTATATATACCTTTTATAATTTATATAATTATATATACCTTTTATAATTCAGATGATTGAAAAAAAAGGAAAGAAAAATGCACATATTTGCAGTTGGCTTCCTTGTCTTCTAATCTGCTGAAGCCTTGTGACAGATAAAAGATCCCACTTGGAATTGTAGACTCCTTTTGTATTTAAGAAAATACTTCCAGATTTTCTTTCCTTCTGAAATTTAGAAGTTCATTAATAAGGGATGATTTGAATGCAGCTCTGTCCCATAAAAAAAGAGCTATTAACATTCCTTAGAAACACTGAGAGGGCAAATATTTTTATTTACTTTTTATCTGTGTTAAGTGTCAAAAGTTTCCAGTTTTTGGCATCTAAAACTACAATTTTAGGAAGTAACTTTCTAAATGCTACCTATCCTAGAAGAAGAGCTATTATATTTCTAATAATTTTTTTTCATGAAATAAAATTATCTGTGTTATACTAACTTCATCTTTTATAAAAGCGTAATGTGTTGGTTTTGTTTGTGTTTAGGAAATATACTTTGCACTGTGAAATGTGAAGAAAAGATAAAAGTATTTTCTGTACGAGGAACTTCTTTTGAGGCCGCACCAGTAAGCGGTGGTAGTGCCAGTGTAGAAAAGGGTGAGCATTTGTTTTTGTACTCTCCTGTTTTGTTTTGTCATAGAGTTACTTTTGCTCTGTGCGTGATGATGTTTTACAGAAATACTTGTCAAAGCAAACCAGTTGTCGTAACCATTATAACCTTTAATACATAGGCTTGCACTTTTAGCAATGCCAAATAAAAAAAGATAAAAATTATCTGCTCATTTCCTACGTTCTCTGTGACCAGATGTGGAGATTATCTGTACTGAAATGTACGCTTTTTTCACTTGCTGCTTAAACATTTGCTACAGCAGTCCTGAGACTTCTCTCTTTTCTTGTACCACGGAGTAAATAAGTACAAAGAATGAGAGACCTGTAACTCAGAGCCGTAGAGTAATTATTGCTAATATTTTAAAAGGTCGTGGTAGAATCGATTCTTGAATGAATTGTATTTAAAAACTGTATTAAGTTAAAGCACAAAGTTAAAAGACTGGAAATGAAGGCTTTACCATGCTTTTTCTTTCCCCCTAACGTGATGAAATCAGTAACCCCTCCACCGCCTGTCGGGATATCGGAATGGATTGAGCAGCAGTTGACAAAAAGCGACCGACCAGAGCTTACTAGTGCAAAAGTGGTTGTATCAGGCGGTAAGTAGATAATATTAAAATTGCTTTATGTTGCGTTTCACTGACAATATGCATCTTAAATAATGCCTGTAGTGATGTGGTACATTTTTAGAATACATATAATGATTTAATTCTGAAATAAGTTGTATGAGGACAGTGGGAAAGTAGCCAGTATTTTTATATTATGAGCAGTGAAGAAATGGAAGTTTAACATATGTGAACAAACATTTTAAGAACGTTAACATATATAGTGAGTCCCTTCAAAATTATAGAAATGTCACATATTTTTAGATCAAAATGTGTTGTAATCAAAATGATGACTTACTACAGTGTTCCAAGCGTATTTGTCTAACAATTTTAAAAATCATTATCTTTTTATTCTTCACGTATCAAGTGACAGATTGTGATATGTACAGTTGTGCCTATAATGGAATATTTCTTAATTATCCCACTACAGAATTTTGTACTTAAAACCAGCAGAGGGAGCACATAATAGTGACAAATTCTGTTTCCCTGATTTTGGAGAATGAGATTAATGATGCTGTAGGCAGAAGTAAACTAGGCAGTGGTGTTGGTTTATACATATGAAATAAAAATATTAATGACAAAGTAGAATTTCTGAAGTGTTAAATATTTAGTGTTATATCCAGAAAAACAGTCACTTTTGCAAATACAAACACCAATACAGAAATTCTATGTAGACAATGAAAATTATAAAGCATCTTATGTTCTTAATCTTTTTTTTTTTTCCCCTTTTAAGGTCGAGGTTTAAAGAGTGGTGAAAATTTTAAATTGCTATATGACCTTGCGGATCAATTGAATGCTGCAGGTAAATTTGTTTTCTTCTTTTATTAACCCTGTTTTTTTTTTTTT
>VZSG01000556.1:32624-151856 GCA_013398315.1 Nothoprocta pentlandii
GGGGGGGGGGGTCAGAGGTGACGGTATTAAAGGCACATGCTTGTATGAGGGTGTCTGGCTGCCTGTTTTCTTAGTTTCTGGTGGTTGTTTTGCTTTTAAGACTCTGCGGTCATAGTGATTTCAGCAGCAGGCCCCAGGTTCAGGCCCTGCGCCGGGGTGTTTGCGCAGCGCTCACTGGACCTTTATTCCCATTTCCTGATTTGACCCATTTTGCCCCGGCTGCATGTTGAAGGGCCATGGGGGCTGTGCCTCGCGTGGCCGCCGAGCGGGGCGGCAGCGGCACTGCCAGCACTTAATGCCCTTCCTGAACTACTGCCCACAGCCTTGGCAGGGAGCGCACGCCTCTTCCTAAGGCAGAGCGCGAGGCGCGCGCTGGAGAAGCACCACGGAGGCAATTTCTGTAATAAATTTTGTACGAATGCATTATTTCCACCTAATGGAAATGCAGCGCTTTTAAATAATTAAGCGGCCGCATCCAGCAGCGGGGAGAAGGGCCGGGGGGAGAGCGCTGCGGGCTGGGGTGACCCCCGGCCCCGCGCCGGGCCGCGCAGCAGGGCAGGGGCACGCGGGGAGCGGGGCTCGCGCTGACCCTGTGCTGGTGTCCGCAGGTGGTGCCGGAGATGACGGAGCTCCTGAAGAAGAAGTGAGGCAGCGCGGGCTGCGCGGAGGCGCCGCGCGGGCACCGGGCAATAAAGACTCGTACGGAGCTGGCGCGCGGGGCCTGCGCGGCGCCCGCCCCTTGGCCGCACTGCTCGAGTGCGGGAGGACAGTGGTAGGAGGGCGAGAACGAGGGGAAGGGAGAGAGAAGCAGGAGGAAGGGACGGGCACTGAGGGAAGAACTGGGAAGAGTGAAGAAAGGAGGAGGGAGAAAAAAGAAAAAGGGAAGGGAGAAAGGATAAATGGAAGGCAGAGGAGGGAAGAGAAGGCATGAAGGAAGGAGAAAAGGAGGAAGCAAAGGGGCAGACAGGAAAGGAAAACAGGTAAGGAGGTAAAGGAAGAAGATGGCAAGAAAGGGAGGAAGAAAAAGGGAATAGATAAAAGGAATGAAGGAGAAAAGAAGGAGGATGATAGCAAGGACTAGAGGGAGGAAGGCAGGAGAAAGGAAGGGGGAAGGGAGAAAACAAAGGGCAGGGTAAGGAACAGGAAAGGAGGGAAAAGGATCGGGGGGAAAAAGTGGGGAGCAGAAAGGATGGGGAAGGAGGATGAGAGGAGGAAGAGAGCAGGAAAGGGAAGAGAAAGGGAATGCATGAAGCAGGGAATGGAGGAAGGAGGGAAAGGAAGAAAGGGAATGGGAGAAATAAGGGATTGAGGCGGAGGCAAGCTGACAGGAAGAAGGAATAATTGGGAAGGGAAGGGAAGGGAGATGAAGCAAGGGTTGGGGGAAGGAAAGAAGGATGGGAAGACATGAAGGGACAGAGGAGAACAAGGGATGGGAAGGAGGGGAAAGGAAATGTGGGGAATGGAAAAGGGAGAAAAGTGGTAGGAAGATGGCAAGAAGGACTAGAGGGTGGAAATTGGGAGAATGGGGGAAAGGGAGAAAAAAGGAAAGGGAAAAGTAGGGAAGGGGAAAGAAAATGGAGAAGGATGGGGCAGAGGGAAAAAATGTAAGGAAGGAAGGGTGAGGAGAAGAAACGGCAAGGGGCAGGAGAGAAGATATGAAGCAGGGGAAGAAGGAAGGGAGCAAGGAAAGGGATGGAGGGAAGAAGGAAGCATGCAGAAAGAATTGGGGAAAAGGGGAAGAAGGAAGGAAAGAAAGATTAGAAAGGGACAACAGGGGGAAAGGAGGAAGGCTAAATGGAATGCATGAAGTAAGAAAGTGAAGGAGAAGGAAGACCTGGAGGAAGGCGAAAAAGGTGAGCACAGGAAAGGAAAAAATGAAGGTGGTAAAGGAAGATGGGAAGGCAGTAGGAGTGAAAGGGAGGAAGAAAGGAAATTAAGGGAATGGGGAATGGAGAAGTAAGAAAGAAAAGAAGGTAGATAGCAAGGAATGACTAGAGTGAGGAAAGGAGGAGGACAAGGGAAAGGGGAAAGGAAGAAAGGAAGAAAAAGGGGGAAAAAAGGTAGAAATAGAAAAGGAAGGAAAAGAACAGGAAAGGGATAGAAGGAGGGAAAGGGAACAAAGAGGTTGAGGGAGGAAGCACAAGGACACAGGCAAGAATTGGTAAGAAGGAAGGAAAGGAAGGGGGAAGGAAGCAAAGATTAGAAAGGACAAGGAGGAGGAGGGAGGAAGGATAGATGGCAGAGAAGAGAGAAGAGGAGAAGATATGGAGGAAGAAGGAAAAATCGACAGAGAAAAGGAAAACAAGGGAAGGAGGGGAAGCAGGTAAGGATGGGAGGAAGGGAGGAGGGGAAGGAAGAGAAAAAAGCGGAGAATGGAGAAGAAAAGGGAAGAGAGACAGGAAGACGGGGGAAAGGAAAGAGTAGAGAAGAGGAAGAAAGGAAGACACTGGGAAGAAGCAAGAGGAAGGGTGGGAGCAGAATGGAAGAAAGATGGGAAAGGAAGAAAAAGAAAGGGAAAGGCACAAAGCAGGTAAGAGAAGCACAGAAACAAGAAAAAAGAGGCTGGAAGAGGAAAGGAGGAGGAAGTGGGGAAATAACGGATTGAGATGAAGCAGGGGGACACAAGGGAGAGGAACTGGGAGGAAGGAAGATGGAAGCAAGAGGATAAAGGACAGGAGGATGGGAAGAAGGATAAATAGAAGCCATGGAGAAAAGGAGGAATAAAAGTGAGCAAAGAAAAACAACAAAAGGAGGTGAAGGAGAAGGGAGGAGGAGAGGCAAGGAAGGGAGGAAGAAATTAAGGAAATGGGGGATGGAGAAGAAAAGGAAGAGGAAAAGAAAGAGGGAGGAAGGTAGATAGCAAGGAAAGATAAAAGATGAGAGAAGGAGGGAGGAGCAAGGGAGAAGGGAAGGGAGAAAAAGGATATGGAAGAGGAAAAAATGGAGGAAGGAAAAAGGGAAGAAAGAACAGAGGAGGAAGAGGACAGATGAGATAAATGGAAGGCATGAGGGAAAAGGATGGAAAAGAAAGGGAACTGGGAAGGAAGGGATTGAGGGAAGAAGCAAGCACATGGAAGAAGTGGGAAAAGGGAAGGAAGATGGATGCAAAGGTTGGGGAAGACAAGGGGAAGACGTGAATAAATGGAAGGCATCAGGATGGGACAGGAGAAGGTATGGAGGCAGGAGGGGAAAAAGGCAGACAGGGAAGGAGGTAAAGGAAGAAGATGGAAAGGAGGGAGGAAAGGAGATGAAAGGAGAAAGGAAATTGTGGGGAATGGAGAAGGAAAAGGAGAAAGGCTTGAAAAGGGAGCAGAAAAAGGAATGAGGGAAGAGGAAGGGGAAAGGATGAAGGGAATGGTGGAATAAGGAAAAAAAGTAGGAGCTGGAGGAGGAGCACAGGGAGGAGGAGCTGGAGGGCAGCGAGATACAGACACAGTGCACACACAGACACGGCACACACACATCTCTGCCGTCCTTTATTCCCCCACGCGCAGCCCCCACGGCGCCTGCCCAGCCCCGAGGGCGCCCCCGGGCTGGCCCTGGCCCCCGCCCCAGGCAGGTCCGTGGTGCCCCCGGCCTGGCAGCTGCTCTGGGCCGCCCCTTGGCCCCGTGGGGCAGCCGCGGTGACACCAGGTGCTGCGGGGCTGCTCCTGGGCGCACAGTGCCACAGGTCCAGCCTGGCCCTGGGGCTGTCGCTGGGTCCCCTGCCCCCAGGTGCCTGGGTCCAGCCTGGCCCTGAGCTGGTGGCAGCGGCAGGGATGGAGCACCCCTTGTGTCCGTCCCCCTGCCCAAGCAGTGGGGCAGCCTACACCTCAGGCACCCTGCCCAGCCGTGGCTCTGGCGGCCCCAGCGTCCCGAACTTCTCGTCGATGACCGGGCTGCCCTGCGGGCACTCGATGAGAGGCTTGAGCTGGAAGACGTCCAGGCTCTCCTGGTTCCTCCGGTTGAGCACGCTGAGCCGGTGGCCCAGGTTGGGGCTGGTCCCGGCCGAGCCCGCCGGGCTGGGCAGCTTCAGGTTGACGGGATCCAGCCCCTTCTGCGCCAGGCAAGCATCCTCCGAGAGGGACGAGAGCAGCTCCTGCACCACGGTGCGGGCCACGCGCTGCCGTGCGGGCACCAGCTCGCCCTGTGGGCCGGGGCCGCCCGGCGGTGCCTCCTCGCAGGCTGTGCTGCAGTCTGGGGAGGAACCCAGTGTCTGGCTGCTCTCGCTGAGGGCCTGCGGGCCCGAGCTGCCCGTCGACCTGGAGGCGCTGCCCGACGTGATGCTGGCCGAGGTGCCGGTGCTGCCCAGCCTCACGGGCACCTCCACCGTGAAGAGGTCGGAGGAGATGTTGGGGCGGTGGATGTCGATTGCGGCTGTGGTGACCACGCAGAGGGCTGCTTCGGGACCGGCGCTGTCTGCAGGACCACATGGCAGAGAGGGACATGTGAAAATGTAGCCAGAGCCACAGCTGTGTCCAAAGGGGCATTTATTGCAGGGGGGTTACTTGTCACAGCCACTTCCCGCATGAAATATTTCTGTTTCCAAAACCACTGCCCCTTTTTTGCTCATGCTAGTGTGCATGGACATCTCTAACTTGTCTGTGTCTCCATCATATACCATATCACCCCATGGAATACCCCCCATATACCACAATGATATTTTGAACTGTGTTTCTACCATTTCACCCCAAAGTGGGAGAATTTCTGCCTTGATCCACATGTCCAGGGAGAAGGCCAAGCTACCATGGTGCCTATCCCCTTCAGGACAGCACTGGAGTCTTGGTCAGTCCCACCTGGTTTACAGCACATAGTGCCACACAGCCCTACCCAAAACTCAGCCTGTCCCCACATTTTTAAGGGACACTTACCACTGCTGGGCTCATTGTAGTAGCGACTGATGTAATTATTCATGTCGTCCTCTGAAAAAAATAAGAAGGCAGCCATTAGAAGACCCTTTTTTTGGTTAAATGCCTGAGATTCCCCTGTGAAAAAAACCCTCTCCCGTGTCCCATGTGCCCAGAGACCAGCTTGAGCTCTCTGCAGCGTGTGCTGTGAGGCCGGGATGTGGAGGTGCTGCCCTCTGCGGCACCGCTGCACATGCACTGTGGGGCAGGCGCTTCCCCATCACCGCACGCAAAACCAGAACATTTTTTGCACCCACTGGGAAAGGAAAATAACCACCTCAGTTTGGAGCCCGCTGTGGCTATTAAGAAAAGGAGCAACCGGGCTGGCTGCCGAGCTGGTCGCCAGCCTGACCCACCCAGCCCAGGCTGTATCGTGTGCTCTAAAAGCATCCTCGCCTTTTAAGTGCTCTTTTTGATACCATGTTTCAGCAAACCATGCTCATCCCTTTGAGCCAGATTTCCTTCAGCCCCCTGGGCCTCTGTGGCTACAGTCCTGCCTTTTCACAGCACATTGCGGTTTGCAGGTGAAAGAAACAGATGTTTTCCGGGGAACACTCTCTGCACACAACAAGACCCAAACCACCAAGCACTCTGTACCTGAAATAGCTGCACTCGCAAGAAGGCAATCTAACCTGACACTGAAAGGCAACAGGGTTGTCTGTCTGGTTTCATTGGATCTTAAAAGCTTTTTTGGCCCTTGTTGATCTTTAAATGCCTGCAGTCAGAGGTGTGCTTTGTGCTAATGCCTGAGTTTAAAAAAGGGGCCTCAGAGTAGCTCAAGGCAATGCCGCTGGATGAGGAGTACATTGCAAGGCTTTTCAGCTATCTGCTGCTAAAATACACTTCATTTCAATCATCCATAATTCACATTCTAAATGCCACCAAACCTACCAGTACAGATGCAGGTTCTTGCTCTGGGAGGGAACCTTCAGCTCTGTGCGGAATGTAGCTGCATATATGCGTGTTTTTTTTTTTTTTTTTTGGTGATGTGTTTGCTGCAGGTTTTAATCCAAGACTATTCCTAAGTAGAGAGGAGAATGGCCACAGCTGAGGCCTGGCTGCGGTACGTTGCGCCCTGGGCACCCCTTGCACTGGCCCACGCTCACTGAAGGCAGGGGAGCCTGCCAGGATGCTTTGCACTAGGGGAGAAAAAGACAAACCAACCTGGAAAAGTTATTTGTCTGGTTTCCAGAACAACACTCAAGTCAAACCACCCAGTCAATGCTTTAGGGTTGCACACCATTACTGAGCTCGTCCTCGGGCAGCAGAGCACGTGAGTGACCTGTTTGCAAGGCAGAGAGCTGCCTGCAACCGAAGGGGTGCTGCCTAGGCCCTGGGCGGGCAGTGGCCAGTGCAAGCCCCAGAATAGGAACTCCTGCTGCCAGCACTCGGAGAGCTGCGCGCGGCTCCGCGTGGCAGCGCCTGCACGTCGGCCACAGCGCCGGCTCCTACCGAGGGAGGTGGCTGTCCTAGGCGCACGGGTCTGCCTTGCTAAAAGCTTTACATAGATAGATAGATAGATAGATAGATAGATAGATAGATAGATAGATAGGGCTCGGGGGGGGAGGGGGGAGAAGAGGTGTCTAGACAATTTAAAAAATAACCTTTATTTTTACCCTGAAAAGTTTCTTGTGAATAAAAAAGCAGTGAAGAGTAAGGGAAAAGTAAGGGAAAGACAGCAGCAGGATAAATATTTCAAGTACAGATTAAGTTTCTCCAAGGCTACATTAAAGCAAACTGACAATTAACAAACTCTTCCTTGTCGCATGGGAAGCTCAGCAGCTTAGGACAGAAAGGACTATAAGCAATTCCAGCTATCTCTGGCTGCATCCTTAACTGCTGAAGGAAGGGACTGCAAAGAGAATGCCACCAATAGAGAGGTGGCAGCAACTATTTCTGCACATAAAATGCAGGAAGCACCGTACGGCAGAAGCCCTGGTGCACAAGATGCTGATCCGAGCCAGCAGAGCAGCTGCTACAAGAGGGGCAGACCACTTATTAATTGTACACAGTTTTTTTTTCTGCTTTCACTGTGCTTTAGCCTCAGCATCACCCTCATATATAGATCAACATTCCCTCTACTTCCTTTTCCACAAAGAGGAACTTTTCTTTTAAGAGCCCTTAGCCATACGGATACACAAATTACATTTATAGTAAAATAAACTACTGTCAGGAAACAGGAAGCAAAAGCATTTCCTTTTAATTTCCCCTGGAAAAGGCAACCTCCAGAAAATGCCTATGGAGGACGTGCTCTAGCAGTTGGAGGCCAGGGCCGCTGACGGCCCCCAACAAGATCGGGGCGCTTGGCTGGCCAGGAGGGGACGACGGCCACACATCCCTCTGGCCACCCCAGCCCTCTGCGAGGCCACGAGTGCCCCGAGCTCCCATGAAGGTGGGGAAATGAGGCTGCCTCTCGGCTCAGCCCCCCCGGTCGCGGTGATGGAAGCAATGTGGGGCTCCTGGCCGGAGCTGGCTGACAGCCGCTATATTTTGTTTGATAAAGGCTTTCAAACTACAGCCCTGCTCTTTTCCTGCAGGATTCAGAACACAAGCTAAAATGGTTCAGGGAATAATAAAATATTTGGAGTAGGGTCCCATACAAGCTCCCCTGGCCCTGGAGGCACCATGATCTCTTTCTCTGCTGGCCCTATAAAAACATAATAAATGAGGTGAAGCACATGAGTGATCTCCCCTCCAGGCAGACCTCTCCTGCAGTCTCTGCTCCCAAAACAGAGATCTGTCTTTAACCAACAACTTCAGTGAACGAGTCCAGAAAAACCTCTGAATACAATATATGCCACCAGTACATTTTTGCAATTAAAAGCCTTCAAAAAGCCATTTCTTTGGGAATAGCTCTCTCTGGAAACATTTTACTTTGTGTGTTTGGTGCCATTGATGGACTCTTCCAAAGGGGAGGGCTTTGCTTCGTGCTGGGCGGTCTGCGGGGAGGCCGGGAGCGGTAACGTTGCCGTCCCGCGGCTCCCCTGGAAAGCAATCTTGACTAGAAGGCTTCTCAGGAGGCAGATCGTCTATCCCCATCCCTGCCATCTGACACCAGCGGCTTTTCCTCAAAGTACCGCTACCATTTAGAAGCCTTTGGGGAAAAAGGGTAGGCTAAAATACATCCTGCAAGGAGGGCTGCTGAGACACACTCTGAGCAGAAAGGCTTTTCACAGCACAAGTTATAAGATCAGGCTATTGCCCCCGAACACTTCTAAAAATAAGAGCAGTGATGGGAGCTCCGCTGCTCTGACCCGGGCCTGTGACGTGGCCGCGACGCAGCTCTGCACAAGGAGCGCTGAGAAGGGACCCGGGAGTGACAGGACCCAAGGGGCCTCCCTTCACTTCAGCAACGCAGTCCCAAGAGGATGTGGCAGCACCCAGCCAGCACCTCCCAGGGGGCTCCTCCCAATTTGGGGCAGGATGGAGCAGCTGCAGTGCTCACCCCGCTTCCCCTTCCCACGGCTGCCAGGCCTCGCGGAGGCCGGAGGCCAGGGGGAGCGCTGCAGGAGCCACCGGGGCCTTGCCGCGTGGGGAATCTGCCTGGGGGAAGGAGCCAACTCCTCAGCTCCCTGCGGGTCCATGGAGCTTAACCAGGGAGCAGAGGGCACTTCAGCAATGGCCATTTCCAAGAGCAGGCTTTGGAGTAGCTACTTTTCAACATTTCAAACTAAGTATAAACTGCTTTTCATCTACTGTGCTGCAGTAGCACAGCTCTCCTCCGAGCACTAACACATGAGCACCAGAAGAGCTGGCAGAGAATTGAAAAACTCAGTCTTCAACCAGCTCAGGCAGCCTTGCAAGCACCAACTGACAAAATCCGCGCCAGCGCCTTCCCCGGCAGCTTATGAATAATCTTTGTGGGAGCCCTTTGAAGCTCAGAAATCCTCATGTTCCCCTCCCAATCTCCTATTTTCTTCACTTACAAAATAGTGGGTACCTGTGGGCAAAGCAAACTTTACTTTTCTCTGAGCACAATCATAAATTGTAGCAGTCCCCCCCAAAAAACACTTGCTGCCAAGCCCATAAAAATGGAAATTTGACTCAGAATAGTTAAAACAACCCTGCTGTGACAGAGAGCAAGAGAGCTGAGATCCAGTTCTTGCTCTAACGAATATAAGGGTGGCATATTAATACTAAACTATGGCAGTACTGTAGATTTTCAAAAACTAAAATGATATATGCAGGAATATGTGGAATTTCCACCAGGGGCTGTAATTCATGTATTATGGGAGAGATTAACAAATAATAAATTTTCAGAGGAAGTCTTCATGGTTACATGGGGCGATGTGAACCTGGCATCACCCTAAGCCTGGAACTTTGTAGCCTAAACTCTAAAAATGATTTGTGCAGGCACAGAAAACAGTAAATGTTATTCTGACCATGACCACTTACAGGCAAGAATTCAGCAGGAGAAAAGATCTCCCTTTATAATTTAGAGAAGACCAGATAGGATAGTTTTTACCATTATGTCATCAAACCATGTCTGGGCAGAAGAAAGAAGACAGCACTTAGGATCTTTCCCTTGCTCCCAGTGAAAGGCTGACCGCAACGGCCCTGAAAATCATTAGGGAGGCAGTGCTTTCAGCCGCAGCTCTTTGCAAACCCGCCGGGCTGCCGCACGCTGCTTTGAAGCCTGAGCAGCAGCATCACTCACATCGCAGTGGAGAAACTGAGGCAGGGAGGCCAAGCCCGGTGCTTGCAGCGCAGCCAGCGTCGTAGCTCTGCTCTGGGTTTCAGGCCCTTGGGTCCTCTCCCGAGCGCCGACGTCTAACCTGGTGTCAGCACAGGAGGGCTCCCCTCAACTCACCTGCTAATGCTTGTGTCTTAGTCAACTCTGTCCACTCAATAAGGTGGAAGGGGAATATTTCCATGCTTTTTGACAAATAAGCCTAGAAATAAGTTTCCCACCTCCTGCTGTGCTGGGATTCTCCCAGCGAGCTGCTTTTGCAGAGCTTGATTCCCTTTTCAGAGAACTGGCACGGGCTGGACCTGGCTGATCGCACACAGAGGAAGGGCAGAGCGCCGTGCGGATGGAAAAGCTGGGTGAATCCACCTCCTGGAAGCTACGGGCCCACAGCCCCTCCCACGTAGGCCACAGCTCATCCCTACTGTCCCCCTGCCAGGCTCCCCGAGGTGCCCTGCAATGCTGGGGCTACCTGACTTATTGTACTGAGCACAGCAGTAAAAGGCTGCACAAAATCCAGGGTAAACACCAAAGTGCAAGCTGGAGCTGCCTCCGAGGGGCTTTAACTCACACACTATCCCATAAAACTCCCAGGCAGGGAAATGAATGAAAAGTTTCAATGTCTTCGTATTCTATAACCCCCTCGTGGAAAAGTATTCTGCACTCAATGTCCCCATTGTCCGATATAGACAGGGAAATAAGATTAGCTTGGGATGGAATATCTCATTCTCTCCTGCATTACGTTCTCCAGCCAACTCAAGCTTGTTGGTTTGGCAGCACGCAGGGCTCTCTAAAGTGAGTTTTTGAAGACTGCCTGAGTTAAGTTTGGCACAAACACACACCAGTCCATGCCATACCCCATCCCCAGGTGCAGTAGGTAGAGCTAATGCTCCGCCAGAGCACAGGAGAACAGCCCCCCTGCTCCTGTTTTGCCGAACAGCTGAACGGGAGCTCTCTGGTCCCTTGCCTCCCCTCACACAGCCTCCATAGCAGGAAGCCTCAGATATTTCTCAAAGCTCACAAACGCCACGTGGCACACAGTGATTAACTGCAATCGCCGCTCCGGGATCTTTAAGGAGGAAAAACACAGCTAAGAGAAAGCGGATGCCAAGCAGCTCGCAGTAGGCTTGGACCCAGAGGGCAATGTGCAGTTCCTAACCCTCCGCCCCAAAAGCCAGGGGATAAAACACTGGAGGCCTATATTTCTAAGCAAAGCAAGGTGGTGCAAAACGCTGAAGATAACACGTCCACTGTGACAACAGCACGTGAGATGGAGGAGGACACAGAAATGACCCACAGGACCGTCTAGAGCATCCAGCTGCGCAGAGCCGGGTCTCACGGCATGGGAGGCAGGTGCGGAGCACAAACACCAGGAAATCCTAGAGCAGCCAGCCAGGCTGGCAGCACGAAGGTGCCTTGGCCGTGAGACCTGCTCCTCTCCTGCCCTAGCCCCCACGGGCAGCTTTTGCTGGGACACGTCCTGGTGAGACCAGCGAGCGGCTACAGCAAGGGCAGGGGTATCACTGGGAGCACAAGGCAGTGCCAGGAGAGCTGCAGAACAGAGTCCTGCGCGAGGTGGGAAGGGCTGGACAGCAGGCACGGGTGGCCCATGCTCTTTTTTTGTGCCCTCTCAAGGTTTGGATGTTCTATATTTCACACAGAAGTAACCTATAAGCCAGCACTGCTGGTGCTGCATTCAAAATTCACTGCTGGAGGTGAATTCAAAAGATGGTGATGATGGGTGAGGTCTCCCCTCTGCAAAATAATCCAGGAAATCACATGCAAACTCCCCTGCCTCAGCAGACCGTTACCTGGATTGCCAAGCAAAGCACTGAACACTAGTGCTGGGCTTGGACTTGTTATATACTCCCGCCTTGGTGTCCTCGTCAGTGGCCCTCCATGATGGCAGCTCCACATATATTTCCCCTTGTATTTTCAGTTCATATCTGGGCATCAGTGATTAACTCTACATTCTCAGTACTACCACTGAAGCTGTACCACTCAACATAGCTGTATGTTACCTGGTTTGGGTTTTTGTTTTTTTTTTTTTTTGGTTTATTATTGTCTGGATAAGCATGAATCTCCCTGAACCAAACCACATCTGGAAATCAATCCCAAAGACTGTGTGTCCACTCTGCTGCCCACCTGGCCAGCATTTTACAAGGAGAAATGAATATTGAGCACTTGTGTTAGACTGCAAGTTAGAGCGAATACCTGGGCAGAAGAATTTTTAGATGAATCTCCACAGCATTGAGATTTCAACAGGCTTATAATGCACACAACACTCTCCAGTTCCAAACGTAACCCTCAAGGAACATGCATAAATTATAATGCATCCACAGGGGAAGCCTCTGAAATCCCACAAAAAGGGGGAAATGCATTTTAGGGGGCAGTCTCTTTCGCTGTCTGCTTTTAATTAGAATTTCAAACCACGAATAATTAATGGCTAAGTTGAAATCAATGTTTAGTCATTGTCAAACAGAAAAAAAAAACAAAAACAATGTCTACATGTTTCATGACTGTATAGAGCATGGAGAAGATAATGGTTTGAAAAATGTGGACAACTTGTTATCTCAAACCTTTTGATTAGATACTGTTGTGTTTGGCCCTAAGAAAGATGTCCTGAGAACCTCTAATTCAAATATATTCGTATGCTGTTCATACACTAAAACAATCCAGCAAAGATGTCTGAGAAAGCCTGGCACGCCACCGTGAAGGAAAGCGAGTGAGAGGCAGCAACGCAGACTGGCCCCGGGGCCGCTCGCACCCTGCCCTGCCCCTTTGCTGGCACTGGAGCTGCCCGTGGCCCAGCACTGGGGCTGCCCGTGCCCCGGCACCTCTCAGGCTGCATTCACAACCCAGTGAGGGAACAGGCCGAGGGAGGGTCACAGCTGATGCAGGGGCAGCCACACAAACCTGGTGGGCCAGTTGAGTGCAGGGTGACGAGGAGGATGGCTGGGACCTGTCAAAACACAGACAATCCTGCGCTCATCACAATCCTGTTTTCAGGAGCAGCCAGGAACTGACCCTCTGCTGTACACAAGTATGGAGACAACCAGCCCAGAACTATACAGTTCTAGGTGTGCAGCTTTCTACCTCTTCCCTTGACTGTACACCATGTTTTTCTTCTGTTAACCCAACTCTAACATTCAGAAAATATCACACAGCTCACAGACTACAACAGGAGATGCAAGTTTCTACAGATTCATATGTCTGCAATTACATATCCATGCTTGTAACATAAATGTGTGTAGCTGAGTACTCTCAGCAGACATCAGACTCTCCACTTGTTCAAAAACTGGGCATGTTAATTCCTGTTGTAACCTTGCTGACACAAGATTTACAGAAGAGGCTAATCTGGCCTAATACATTTAACTGGATACTATTAAAACCAGTAGGAAAACAATGCAATACTATAAATATCACTAGTTGAGTTATGAAGCTGGTTCCTGTGCAGACACAGTAGCAGCTGTGAGCCATAACATCAATTCAGACCTGCCCTGGGTCCTCTCTAAATCACAGAAACGCAAGTGGCCAAAGTCTGAAACTGTTTTTCAATGTTCTCCTCAATTCCCTTGCTTTTACCTCTGGGTAATTTTTTTTTCCTGCCAATTCTCACTTGGCTGCTGCTTCTTCAAGGTTTGATGGATACAATCTCAAGGACATGGGGGACGTACAGCACAATCATTTTCTGCCACAGTCATTTTATTGGCTCTGGTCAGAATCTGTTCACAAATTCAAGAACAGCTCCTGACGCTCTGAAGGAGACATAATTTCCTTGCAAAAATGCAGTCTCCATCAAAAGTCAGTAGTTTGCTGGTGGAGTGAAATTATTTAGTGGATTCATTAACTCCCTCCAAGGCCGGAGGCAGCAGCACGCGGGCAGCACTCACCTGGTGGTGGTCGTAGCTCAGTGATGTTCTCGGTGGCTTCATCATCCGAGTCTTCAGTTGCCACTACCTTGTACCTGTTGCTGCTCTGCTTGTTCAGGAGATGGGGGACTTGCAGCGCAGCCTCCCGCTCCGCAGCCAGGTCCAGGTCTTGCTGGGCAAGGTGGGCCCGCAGCTGCCGGATTTCAAACTAGAGGGGAAAACAACACAACTGATGTGACCCGGATGTGACTGGAAATCCGTGTTCTAGAGCTGAGGCCTGTTACCCAGCTCTACATTAAACTGCTGCAGGTCTGGGTGAAGACCTGTGAGAGCAAACAATTTGTTGCAGGGGTACACGAGTCCACGCTGCTGATGTTCTCCCAGAGCTCCTTAGATCTGGCCTATTCTTCACATCATCTAAATTAGCAGCTGCCTTGCGCTCCTCGTCGATTTAGCACACTTGTGCATGCTGCATAGAGGCTTTTGGACAATTTCTGACAGAAGGAACTGCTCAATTATTCGAAAACTTGCTAGAAGATCACCCTTAACAGCCATGTAAGTTCTTTAGACTCATCCTTCACAGCCTGACTTTGTACAGAGGATTTCTGGGGAGGCAGAATCTCAGAGTAATGCCCAGTTTTTGCTTCCCTGTTGCCAAGGGCAGGACGAGGGATGCTGCGGTTCCCTTCCACCCCAAAACCTTCTGTGCTCACGAGCGTGCCGGAAACCCCGGGGCAGGGTGCCATTCTTCTGGCGCAAACATGTGGGCCAGGACAATTAAGGGTCTGCTGCAGCGCGGGGGATCAGCCTCGTGACTGCTGTTATAAAGCAGACACTGACAAAAAGGCACAAGGGGACCAGCAACGACCTGACAGATGCAGCGCACTTCTGTGCTTAGGGGGCCACACATCTTCCACCGCACGAGGAAAATCCTCTCCTCAAGAGACTGCAGGGACCCTCTAAGCCCTTTTGTAAGAACCGCGAAATCCCAGCGCCAGAGCTAGCTGGCAGGGGGTTCTCCCTTTCAAATGCTTTTTAAGATCTGTAGTGCAGCAGCGACCAAGTCATGTCTCATTAGAGAGCCTGAGAAGGAAAAGCAAATGAGGCGAGTAATAGGCACGGGCATCTAAAATCCAGCACGGCGGGGCCGCTGCTCGCTGAAGCGGCCGAGGGCGCCTGTGGCTGCAGCGAGGCCGAGCCGGGCGAGCGCCGCTGTTGGGCGCGGGGCTGCGCGCGTGACCAGCGCAGCGCCAGGCGTCCAGCCGCGCGCCCGCGCTGCGTCCCGCCGCGCCGCGCAGCGAGCGAGACGCAGCTCCCGGCCCTTCGCAAAGGAAAAGAGAGAAAAAACAGAGATTCCAGTTTGCTCTGTGTGGAGGCTGGCATCTGCTTTCCAGAGCAAAGGAGCTTACAGGAACTGCAGGGCTCACTGCAAGACTCAAAACTAGAGAGTAAAAGGGCTGTTTAGGCCCTCCTCCTTACTCCCAAACTGGCTAAACACAACACACAGCTTGCTCTCTCCGAATCAGTGAACACCCCGGGGCAGTTGTGGGTGCACAAAATACCTGCTGCTCCTGAGCAAGGTCTCTGCCAGGCAGTCCTGGGAGCCCAGGCCACCAGCCACGTACAGCCCTGTCCCGTGCTCCCTCCACTGAGACCTCCATGGAGCAGGTCCCAGCTGGTGTGTTTGGTGGTAGCCAGGGCGCCTCGCTGCTCCCCCTGCGCCCCGAGCCGCTGGCTGCTCCTGTCACTGCAGAGGGGAGAGCACGAATGGGCCACTAAGCCAGAGACTGATGCTATTTGTCAGGGCTTAATTCTGACTCCCTCAAGTATTTCCTATTTCATCTTAAAAAGAAGAAAGTTTCCCTTTCGGAGATCCCCTTGGCTTGAAGGGAGAAATATACTCAAAAACAATAGTTAAAAAAAAATGTTTTTTTTTGAAAGGCATTGCTCAATCACACTGACTTGCCTAGCTCAAATTGAAAGGCAGTCAGAATTTGGTATTGTTACTGTCCTTGTACATCTCACATTTCACCCTTCAACAACATTCCCTTGTATTAAAAAAAATATTGCCCCAAGATGCTTAATTTTTGTCTAAAGGCAGGACCTGATTTTTTTTTCTTGGAAGATAAAAAAAAAAAAAGAAACAGCAGGTACAAAGCAAATAGATAAGGCTAGTTAAAGGCGAGCTCAAAGCATCATCACGTTGTACTTCTGTATCTCACCCAATTTAAGCTGCTTAGGCATTTACTAAGATTGGCTGAACCTTGCAAGGACCAAAGGTTTGAAGAAGATTGCTGCATTTGAGAGATGTGAAGCACATAAGCAAAAATTTTCCTGCCACAGTGAAGCTATGGCAAAAAATGAGCAGAGAAGTAACACTTACGCCCACTCGTGTGCACCAAGCAATAAAGGAAGCGTTTCCAAATGGTTTGAATCCAGAGATACTGTCAATGCTTAACATCTCTATGCACAGTGACCATCCAGCTTTTAATGGATGAGTTCATAAATCTTACTGTTTAATATGACCCTGCCAACAAACTAACAACTGCTCAGCCTGGCTTGCTGGCCCAGCAGCAGTCTGTGAGCATCACCTTGTGTGACCACACTGGACAACTGCATTTAGACCAAATAAATCTTTATCAAATACTTAAGAAAAAATATTACCTTGGTTGAAGCACAACACAAAAAGGGAACACCACAGCGACCCAGGTGACCAGCTACTACTGCTGAAAACACGAGCAACAGAAGAGGCTTTGCTGCCATCTTCCGTTTAAGGGACAGAAACACACGCCTAAGCCACGCACCGCAGAAGCACCTGCTTCTCAGCCTCTCACAAATAAAGCATCCTAGAGGAAACTGAAACCTAGACCTGCTGTCCTGGCTCAAGTAACACTTTTCTCATCCACTGCCCAACTATGAAAGGCGCATGCAGGACTTGGACCTTTTAAGTGCTGTGTGAATCCAAGTTTATGGCTTGCTGCAAACACAATCCATATGTCCATCCTCTTTTCGGCTCTCACCCTTGAGCAAGCCCATCTGATCTAACCTCCAGAACCGCAGATGAGCTGTCAGGAGCAGAGTGAGGGTTGAACCCCCAGGCAGAGCAGAGCACCCCGCATGTCGGCACCGTGCGCAAGACGTGCGGGGAGAGTGCACAGAAACACTGCGCTCGCCGACGGCTGCCGCTGGCCAGCACGGGCTCTCCCATCCTTCCTTTACCATGGATGGTCTCACCATCCTCTTCCAGGTCTCACTCCTGTTTGCCCTGAAGTCTCTGTAGTCATTAAAACGGCTGGAAAGAGTAAATACTGTCATGTGAGTAACTGTAACTGGAATCACATGTTCTCTTAAGCTTTTTAGCTCATAAAAGGCATATACCTACCTACTCAGGAGACTGGTTCAATATTATTTGCAATTAATATTTAAAAATTAAACCAAGATACTTCAGAAGCTGGAATACAGACATGGCAACAAAGAGCAATCCACTAACAAAGGTTAGGTTAAATAGGGGTGGGTGTTCCTTGCGGGTATAATTCAGGGAGAGACTGCATGAGCAAATTATGTTGCAGGTGCTTATATCTCCTGAACATTATATTGAACACTGACCTCGGGCAGGTCTAATGTGTAAAAGAGCTAATGAGATTGCTCTGACTGCATGTCATATACTCCAGGGCATGTTAAATAAATCAGAAAAAAGGTGTAAAATATAACGTTCTTTTTAAGTAAAAATTCTGAGCCAAATTAAACACATGAAATTTCTATTTGCAGACAGGAGCTGATGCAGCTATCTGGAGGCAGAGCTGGGCCTCCTGAATATGGGAGTACTGCAAGAGATCTCTCCGAGAAAATCATGTTTCCTATTTTCAGGTAAATCATCCTTCCTCATCATCCTTTAATAAACGTTTAACATGAATGTTAATGAAATGTTTAGCATAAGAAAAATAAAACATAAAAATATATGTGTATGCTTTGATTTGTTTTAAAAGAAGACTTCTTCATAGGTATCAACTCTGCACTAGGAGCTGCGAAAATCCCATGGAGAGCCAGTGGGAAAGTAATGGGCATGCTGCTGTATGCAAGAAAACCTGCCTACAGCAAGGAGGCTGATAGAAATGAACTGCTGTCTTACAGGGATTGCAAACTGAGCCTTGGTCCCTTTGAAACTGGTACTGAAGCTGCTTACCATGACACCCATGACAGGCATTATCTGTAGTTACACACAGTGATAGCTTCTAGTGCGTCCCTAACATACTCTGCAATGGAAAAGCACATTTGAAAACAACACAGGTATCACCAAACAATTTAGGTAGGAAAGGACCCATGAGGATCACCTCAACACCTTGATCAAAGCAAGCTCCTTCAGCTCAGATTGCTCAGGCCTGTCAGGTTTTGAATGTTGTCATGAACGGAGATCCCACAACACTTGGTACCTGACAATTAATTCCAGTGGTCGATCACCCTAACGATAAAAAAAGATTTTTCTTATACTTAATAGGAATTCTTATTCTAGCTTGTACTCACCACTTTTTTTCCCCGTCTACAGTCTTCTGTGACAGAGCTGCATTTAGCAATAACGTCCCCCTCCTTATCTTCTCTCCACGAGGCTGAACAAGCTCAGCTTCCTCGGCTTTTCCTATGCCACGCGCCCCAGCCCAAACTGCCTAGGTAGCCTTTGCTGCACTTGGTTCAGTATGTGCAAATCCCTCTTGCAGCAGGGAGTCTGGATGAGCCAAGCACCCCACGTACGGCCTCACAAATTTGGGCTACATTTTTTAAACCACACCTTTGGAGTGTGCACAGATTTAAGTCATACATGATCTCTTCCAAACTGGTGAAAGAAAGGCATGCTAAAATTGCAATATGTTTTACATGCTAGTAAGACATTTATATATGTACTGCTGGAAGAGTGAGGTTTTATATTCACGTGGAATGAAACTTCCAAAATAAAGATGCTAACATGTGGCTTATGTGACAATAACCTTACTACCAAGAAAGTTACCAAGATCGTACACAAGAACGGGTAAGTAGATCGTCAGGCGTGGTGAGAAAGCTCATTGCAGGGAGATACAAGCTCATTTAGTGTCTTCAGAAGTTGTTGCATGTCCTGTTGTAATAAAAACTTAATCTTTTGGCAGGAAATAAAGCAGAAAGTACTACAGGGATCCCCTGTACACCTCCTCATTTAAAGAATGTCTTAGGTAATTATTTATAAGCAAACAAAATTAGAGAACTACACAGAGCTCTACAGAACATCTGACTTCACATGCCTGGATTTATAAAGAGCACCACCTATTCTATCTGCTATTTCATAACATGCATTTAAGCCTCAAGAAGGGCCAGACTTAGCAGTGAATCATATAGTACTTCTCTTTAATGGTCTAGCAACAGAGTATGATTGACAGTCTCGGAGAAATCAATGAACATTTTAGAAAGAAGCTTACTTGTGCCTAATGCAAGGGGAGCAATAACTGTGCTCCACTCTTAGGAGTGTCTGTACAGCCTGCCCTGCCCTGAAACTCATCTGCCATTGGGACACAATCCAGTGTTTATTTCCATTAGTTTAGCCATTGTTGGTAACAATAAAAATCGGGAGAGAGTTGCAAACTAATGATTTATAGACAGAGTGAAACACAGGATGACCTTGGCTGCCTTCCAGTCACTAAGAAAATGACTGGTAGTTAGAAATAAATTAAAATTATTGCAAAAGGAGAACATAACTTATTTCTCCGATAGGTAATTTTAGCAGCTAAATAGCCCTGTCATTAAACTAGCAGCTGTTGTACAAATTATATTTCAAGATAAAAAAGAAATTACATCTTCTATAGTTGTTACAGTTTTGAGAATGATGAAAAACCTAATTCTGTATGAGCTGACAGAAAGGGAGCTCTTGTGATAAAGCTGAATAGATAATCTTAGCTGGATTGCAGTCACCTAAAGGACTCTTATGAAAGTTAAACAGATCGTATATCAATCTATTAACAGAAACGGAAATTCCTTTACAGCTGACTCCAAAGAAAAAAAATCTGACCTTCCCTGACTGGAATTTACATTGTTAATGAAACTTCAGAATTTTATTCATTTTGCAGTTTCAAGTGATTTTGATACAACAATACCATCAGCAATGTGTTCCCTTTAATCAATGTTATTTTTGATAAATAACCCCAGTATTACCCCAATATTTTTTGAATTTCCTGTTGCTGTGACAACTAACGTTTCTCATGTTTTGTGAAGTCTTGTACAGTCATCTCAGTACTTTCTGCCTTGACTGCCCTGAGGTTCCACTCCCATTTAATGACATCTCTCTTGGCCAGCAGAGAATAAACAAAACAGCAAACAATTCAACAGTGTCAGTGGGGTACTACAGAGACCAAAGTGGTGGCCCAGGCAACTATAATTCATAAAATATATTCTGGTTTTCAGATGTATGGCTAGCCAAGAATCAACATCTGGAAAGAGTTTCATGTTTGGAAGAGTACATCTTCAATGTTCTTCAGAAATGGAAACATACTTTACAGTTTTGATATGCTATCGCTGTCCAGAAAAACACACAATTGATTAATGAAACATTAATTTAAAAAGCAAGACAAAGGGAGGTTGCATTTTTCTTCCTTTTAACTTTGTTTTTTTTTTTTTTTTTTAGGGAGTGGACTCCACTTCTCCCACTTCTGCTTGCTGCACTGTTTGCTGCTGCCCAGGTCAAGATGCACATGCAGATTCCTGCTTAGGCTGATGAGAACAGCTCACATTCTTCTCTTTAAAAGGGGTTTTATCACGTATATTGATCAACACAAAATAAAACTGAAGGGACATATGTAAAGAATGGAAAGAAGGAACGACTCAAGAGTTCTCTCTTGAGTGTGAGGCCTGGCACAAAGAGCTTCTTTTATGGTTAGTGGGAAAGGCATGCTGAGACACTGGCCTGGCAGCCACCACTAATCTTACCTCCAACACACCTTGCACGGGAAAAATGGAGAGGAGCATCTGAAAGTAAGCCAGGTTGAGGACCCTGGGGAAGGCACACGAAGAACTTGGCTGCTCCGCCCTCATCCCAGGAATAAGGGCTAGTTCCCAAATTAAAAATCGCTGGGGCAGCAGTGACACAAGTAGGTGATCACAGATCAACTGGGCTGTGAAATTATCTTGGCCTTGCCCATAGGCATGTGAAAAATGTGGCAGAAATCCCAATCGGGTGATTTCTGGGGAGAATGTGCTTGCTGGTGGTATTACCCTTCAACTACTTCTCCTAGTCCTCATTTTGCTACCCTACCTTTTCACTGGGTCTTCTCTCTCTGGATTTTGCCTCTAGAAAAGAAGCAACAACAGAAACAAACTTAAACTAGTATAAGTTGGCAAACAGATGATTTTGCCTTCCTTTTAGTCTTACTCTGTCATCATTCGTTCCCGCTTTTGTATGTTTTACCTTTGGTCAATAGAAATATTTCTGCAACTATGGGATGAACTAGGTTCTGAGACAATTCCCACAAAGACCATCCCCTTTTAAACTGACCATACAGCTAAGTACATTTGACTATGTGTAAATCAGTTATGGTCAGGATACAAGTCCACTCAACAAATCTACTTGGAAAGAAATGCCAAACAGAGGGGCACTTACAACTTCAGTTCTACCATTTTGTGCCTATGCACAAGGCTGATTTAAAACACACAGCATCTGTTGCTGTTTAAAAGTATAGTTAAAAACTCAGCTGTGACAAGAAGGCTATTTGCCTATAAAATGGTAAGCACCATTTACAAAACAGGAGGGCATAAGGCATCTCAGAGAACTGGCCTATTTTTCTTCCTTTTTAGGGTGGAAAAAAAAAGGAAAACCAGTTTTTCCCAACTCCTCTTCAAAAATCACAAATACTTTGTTTGAAAGTTCTGAACTAATTTAATCTGGGGAAGATGCCAAGCATTGAGAATTTCAAGCCCAATTGCATGGTATGTGGCAAAGCAGTAAGAAACAAAGACAGGGTCTTATAAAAGGAAGCACTGACCAACCTTTTTAACAAGAATGTTTTCAACTCTGTCTGTAATTAATAAATCAACACAAATAACAAGTGTGACCACTAAGTAGCAGCCTCAGGACGAGTCAGTAGCAACAGTCACACTGCTGGGATGCAGGCAGCCATGGTGGGTGCCCAGTACTGGCCTTGGTAGGGAGCACTAGGCTGCCCCAGCCATATGCCCAGAAGAGACCTATATAGCTTGAACCTGGGGCATCAGGGCAAGCCCTCCATGCAGATGTGGTTCTAGGTGGCTCCCAGCTATCCCACCACACAGCCCTGGCAACCTGGGATCCCTCCCTGCTGTGGCTCCAAAGACAAGAGCAGCCAGATGGCTGTAGACAACCCTTCGCTCAAAAACACAGGCACCCATGCTCAAACACTGTGAACGAGCAACTCTTTAAAAAGGCCAGGAAAGATGATCAAATGAAAAAGGAAAACCCTGGCAGAATTTTAGATGCTAAAATTAGGACATATTTTTCGCACCAGATAGCGTACACAATGTTAACGCAAATATTATAACGCTGACAACTTGTTCTTGACTGAATTATGAAGCTATTAATTTACAAGGGAAGGATGCAGTACTAGTGTCAGAGTCTTACACTGCTAACTGCAGCAAATTAATACATTTACCTCATATTATACAGCTGAGACATTTGTTTGGCAGAAACTCAGGACAGTAAAATAAGAGAGATTATTATACTGTCATTTTTCCATAGTCCATATTTTTCCATAGCAGATGACACTTGAAAGCCAGGAGGAAAACTGCTCTGTTTCCACAGATTTACTCATCTACCAATGCAATATTTCTTTATACTTGATATACAGCTGTGCTAACCACCGGAGTTCAGCTTAGGGCTGCGCGTGCAGATAAGGAGGCACAGGGATCGCAATGGAGGGTGGCAAATGCTGCTTCTGAACTCCATTTGGGATAAAGGGTCCTCTCTTACTCAAGACCGAGAAAGAAAAACCTGTTTGGGAATTGAGAGAGTTACCTGGATATACAATCCATTTCCTAAACACCAACTGTTTCAGAATGTCTGATTTCTCATTAGGGAGGAACAGCAGCGCAATAGCACGGGCTGATCTGCAAAGCACTGCAATGGCACTCAGCAAACTGGCTCCGGGGTGCCGCGTGGGTTTGGTCCACTTTCATGGAGAGGGGAATATACCATTGCCCAGCCATGGCAGAAGCATGAATCAATTAGTATCACCACACAAATCATATGAAGAGGAATGCACTTCTGCCACTAAAGATACACACATGTTTGAATGCAACTATTTTTTTTTTTGCAGCAGTCAAGTCTAAGGTTTAGAAATTTTTTATGGTTAGTATGACAGTGTGTCAAAAGCAGCAGTGCTAAACGGCCTGTGTTGCCAATGGGTCTTCTAAATTTACAACACTGAGAAGGTGCTTTACTGCCATCAGGAGCTCATTTGCTGAATCCTGGGTTAGGAACCAAGACATTCAGGACCCAAATCCAAAAGCCAGTTAAGGACCTGGCTTAGAGATGGGCGCTTAAATCCTTCCTTCAGATTAAGCATCTGCTGGGCAGTTGGCCTGCTCTGTGATAAATCACCTCCTCTGCTGTATGTCCAGGCCCTTCTTGTCTGATCAAGATGTTCATATTTAGAGCTCTCCTCATTCTGCATTTGAAAACCACCTACCCACAAGCGTGGAGGGGGCACAAAAGGTATAAAAAGGATCTGCAAGCTTTACTTAGACACCTCACAGTTATCCTTACAGTTCAAATAGAAATAAGTTACACAGGGTCTCATTCTGTTGTAGTTTGATTATCGAATGAATGCCATTAGCCTGATCATATATGGCTGGTTTCATGGGACAAGTTATTCATGGGACATTCATTTTCAAGGGACAACCTGTAATTTAACACTCTTGGTTCACTGTGCAAATCAGTGTTTTTGTATCTTTTTTAATGCAAACATATTTGTCTGAAATATTCTAAGATTCATTTTCTCTAATTTCTAATTTGAGTCATGAACATTTGGGGACCTGGGAGGAGTCTGAAATCTTGACCTGCTTCCAGCAACTGGAAGCTTCTGCTGCAGCATTCTGAGCCTGCCAAAAGAGTCTCTGACCTACAGGGAAGCTGCCTGCTGCATTTAAAGCAGGGGAACTTCATAGCAAACAGGAGTTAAGCAACTCATTAGCTTTCAACTGCATGCACTTTTCCTGGGACTATGACCTTAATACAGCTGCAGTCTCCAACAGGGGCAATGATTTTTGCATGTTCTGAATAGTATGTCCAACTGCCCATAAAGTAAATACTGAACCATTGCTTTTTATTCATCACACTTGTTTTCTTCAACTTAAAAACACTTGCACAGCTGCAGAGGGAGACAACAGCAGTTTGACCCAGCTGATAATATCCTGTCCTCAGCTAGTTGATTCCCTAATGCTGAGACCTGTCACCTTGCAACGATATCCTAGTGATAATCGTCAAGCCTTAGCTTGCAGCAAAGTATGTAAACCATTTCATTCGCCAGGGCAAGTTACACACAAAGAAAGAGATAACTGAACTTTACCCCTTGTTCTTGGCAGATCTGGGTTAGTCTTTCCAGCTGCTCATCTTGAATAACCTTTGCCTTCTCATATTGCTGAATCATCATCTCCATCTCCAGTTTCACTGGAAGGACATAGGCTGGAAAATAGAAATAGAAAATAGAAATAAGCATGTGAAGTAACCCAGCTGTGATTTGTTTTTTATCAGAGGGAATACCTTTGCAGACCTTCAGGCCACAAGGCATCTTCTTAACAGTCTAGTCTTGTACTGCACAGGCCACAGAACTTCACCCCTTTCACTGACAGACAGAGAACTGGATCATTTCTTTTAGAAACAGAATGAGAATATTTCTTCTGGGGAAGGACTTCTAACATGTACAATTCAGGTCATCAGCGAGGTCTAGACCTTGTTCAGTCATATCTCCGTTTGCCTGGCTGAGCTGAAATGCATCCTGCACGCTCTTCCTAGCTTCTGCACTAACACGGATGTTTTTCCAGTGTTTACCACAGGTTTCCTGAACTGCTGGGTAGGAGGATTTTCTGCTTGGAGTCGTGTCCATCCCCTCAAAATTTCAACAGTATGGCTCTCTTGGGAAAAGAATTATTCCAGAGCTCTAAGCATTTAATTCCTAGGCATATTTGCAAAAATAAGTCCTTGATGGAAACAGCAGACTAAGAAGGAGATTTTAAAAACAAAAAGGCATTTCACTTCTATGGCTTTTCAAGAGAAGGAGGTCTCTATGGCCCAGTTTTCAGCAAGTCTTCTGAATGCCTCTAGAAATTTTGCTCCAGCTGTACTTAATGCAAACTCATACTATCAACAAAGATGTTTTAGGGCCACTGCAATTCTTGATGCTTTGTGAAGCTACACAAGATCCTCAACTGTGCTTGGATACTTCACTCAGAGGACTATGATTTTTCTCAGCTCTGAATACTGAAGGTCCTGGGCATCTGTCCAGAAATAACACGCCAACCTTGATCTTTCACACTGGAGAAAAGTAACCCTTCAGTTATTTCTTTTCCACCTCCTATCCTTGCAATCTGAAATATCTGAAACCACTTATCACAAAGCAGCCTATACCTGGAGAGCTGTCCTTTACCAACCGTAAGGTTTGTTTCCTTTAAGTTCTTGCTTCCAGGTAGAGTTACTGGCTGTGCTCTCTGTGACCTTGACTCGCTTTCACCTCCCCTGGTGCGCCCCACGTTTTTGCCTTGGCAAAACTGTACTGATGTACTGGGCAAAACTACCTCCTGGTTCCAGGAGTTACAGCATGCCAGGTTCACAGAAAGCACCTTTGAGAGAGAACCCCCGCTGTCAAAAACACTCAGGAATCTGACATAAAAATCGCGTTACAGGCAAAAACTTGAAAAGAAAGCACTAACATAGAGCTACTTGGGGGGATATGGAGATGGTGCAGCAGATATCGGAAAAGCCAATTAGAAGCAATTATTTTGCAGAATCAGGAATATTGTCTGGTGGCAAGAGATGGGAAAAGGGCAGGTCAGATGCATTGTCAGGATGGGGGATGTGAAGGTGAATCACAATAAAGTGCAAACCGTTCAATTATATAAAGATTCACAGGGGAATAACAGACATCTTCATGAAATCGAGATCTATTCTCCTCCTCATAATTCTCTTTTGTTCAGTGGTTTGAAATGGAGGAGGAGCGAAAACAATAAAAACAATGGTAACAAGCAATTTTGTTATTTTTTCTCCATAATTTTATTCTTCTCCAAAGTCACTCACCATCAATGATCCTCTTCACTCTCCATATTCGTAGTGTGATAATAAGGCTGATAGCATCCCAGGGGCTGCTGGGGCCATTAGCCACTGTTGAGGCCACCATTGGTGCCAAGGACAAGATTATGACAGCACCATCAAACACCTAGGGAGAAATCACCTTTTCAAACCTTTCCTCACAAACCCTGACATTTCTGCTCTGCCTTCCTCCATAAGAAACATTACAAAACATATTTGTATGGGGTAGGGGAGTGGCCAAGTCTCAAAAATGCTCCATCCTTTTCATGCAGCACAACACAAATTCTTTGTGTTTCACCCAGAGATCATGAGGTGAGCAGAAAAAGTGTGGTGGGAGGGCAGGGAGCAAAAAAGCATTTGGATCTACTGGCCAAAATCTCCAGGTAGAGGTGATAGCATAAATGTTATTACAACCAAAAAGTTTTATAGCATTGCTATTTATTACCTGTTAATTAGCATAATGCTGACTCAAGTCAGGATACAGTCCCTGCCCATAGATTTTGCTGTCTAAATGAAGAGAGCAAGAAGGCAAGTCGAAAGAGATGGAGCAAAGAGACGGAATGGCTCCAGGCCATATCCTGCCTATGAAACGGGTGTGCAGACGGCTGTGCGTCAAGAAAGACTCATCCACGGGCAGCTACGTTTTCAAGGATTCTGACAAACAAGAACTCGGTAGGATTTGTATGAGTATGACATTAGCTGCCTTGCAGATTGGGTCAGAAAAGGCAATCTGCAAGGTGTAGGAGGAGCAATGTGTGTATTAATGCATTTCACAGCAAATCTGCAATGGTGCTGTGTCTGTCCTACCCTTCTCCAAAAGGACAGAGTCGTCTCACGTTCTTGCTTCTACCCAGACCCTTCCCAATTGCCAAAGACCACAAGCTAATGGCTTGCACAGGGAGGCAGCAAATAGTTTTTGTAAGCAACACACATTCAGAATTTTTGCACAGAAACTCAATGTACTGAAAAGAAACAGTTTTCAATGATTCCACTGCACATTATCAAATTAAATTCTCTGAAACTGCTGCATTTTGCTCAATAATATAGAATCTCTGTATCAATAATGTGAGTTTCACTTCAGTTTTTAGCAAAAGAAGTCAAAAGGCATTAAAATTAATTACAAAAGCATGCAGACATCTGAATTCACTTAAACCCAATAAAAAAAAAATTCTTCCTGCTGCATCCTCTGCAACATTAGCTTTTCAGACAATTCCCAAAATAAGCTTTTAATTTTCTTGACCTGCAGATTTCTGCTTAAATTGGGATTACACGTTACTTTTAATATTACATTTCTCTGTCTCTGGAACAATATGTATATTTTACCTTATTTTTTAATTTGAAGTTAAAATTACAACATTTTTAAAGGTCAAATTTATTTTTAAAAATTCACAAGAAATTTGGAGGTGGGGAGGGCAGTGCCAAATCACTATTTTCTATCAGAAAACTGCTGAAAATTTTGCAACCAGTTCTAATTTCAACTTGATTACAGGAATGTGGTTACACAAGCCGCACGACCGTGCTTGCCCCTGCTGCTCATTCTCTCTGGGTAGCACTGTCAGCAGTTCGGCTAACACAGGTCTAACAACAAAATTCATAAGCACATGGACCAAAATGTGCAATTTTCAACCCCAGAAATAAAATATTTCTAAATATGATTCTTCTAACTACAGCTGAATCTTGCGCTCTTATAGGAAAAGGGGCTACCTCGTATAGCTCTGTATACATGTATATGCCAAAAAGATTGTGCTTCTGCCTCTGAATACCAGCTAAAAGACACCTGTACTGCATGTGGTCTATAATAAACCCACCCAAAGCAGTCCTTAATATTCCTGCTGTGCCTGCCTAGGAAACTGGACAAAGAGGAGGTGTGCTTACCTCTATTTTGTTTTCAATATAATCCCATATGCCAAGGACCACAATCCTCAAAACAGTCTGGTAAAACAGATTAGAAAAAAAAAAAAAAGAAAAAAGAAAAAAAAGACAACAAATGTTATTGTAACTTAAGATGAATATTTCATTTTTATTCTTTTCAACATTTCTTTTTGTCTTAAGCATTAAGAATTTATTCTAAATAATACCAAGGACTGAGAAATAGCTACACTTCTCTAATACAAAAGGAGACACTGCTTTCCAAACACGATACTAGCTCAGCAGAACTTCCCTAAGCAAGTACAAAGTCCCACATTCTCAATCTTTCCATCTTCCTAGAGTCTCCCTTTTAGATTTGTGAGATCCAGATTACTGAAATCCTCCACCCCCCAGGTCTATGTAAGATTTGGTCTCAGTACCTCTCAGAGGTGCTTGTATGGGGAGAAATTCTATTTTCCTGCCATCTTGGATGTGCCAATGCTTATGGTTTTCCTAGAATATAGGCACTACCCTCCACATGATATATAAAGCTACTGATACTTCATCATTTTTCCTCTCAAGAGTGGAATATGGATATTGTCTTATTATAAAATTCCAGCAAGCCAGAGAGGGAAGGAGAAAATATCTCCACGATCCTGCTCTATCAAGCAAAACAGTTAAGAGTAGCGTCAGTAGTTAGGAAAGAAGAATAAAGAATGAACACAGAATGAACCAATGGTGAATTCTCATTAAAAATCCAATAGCATCTTCCTTTTTTTTTTTTTTTTTAATTAACCTTGCTTGAATACTTTCAGAAGATGCAATTTAAAAAATCAATCAACAAATTTATGATAGAAATTGTTGAAACTGAATTCACATAAAAGCATAATCATGGGGGATATTTTCTACCCACAGCAACATCAAACTCTCAACACACGTTACATGCAAGAAGATCCTAACCGTGCAGCTGTGTGCCCTGCAAAGCAGACCAAAATGCTACTTTCTCCATGAAAGGACAGAAGAGCTGAGCTGACCTAAGCGTGTCAGGTGACCATGCCACAGACTGTGCAGAAAAAGAGATATAAAATGACTGTGATGAACAGATGCATTTTCTTCATTGCAAATACAAATATATTAAATCCCTACCAGCATCAAATTAAAGCCAAATGTACCAAGCCCAACTGCAGAGCAGCACTGGATTTTTCTATACAGTGCTGTTGGTGTGGACAGCTGTGAATCTCTGCCGCTGCGGGCTGGGCTGATCGTGCTGCCTTGGTGCTCTAACCTCATTAACCTGTGTGCAGGGAGGGCTGCACAACTGATCCCATATTTGCCAACGCGATGGCACGTGAGCGCATGGCGTACGGGCACGTGCTGCTGTAAAACTGAGGTGCTGCTGCTTTCAGCTGAAAGCACCTTAGCTCCTCTGCAAGCACCTCTCATGCTCACGTGCATGAGAACACGCGCAAAACACTTCTGCACCAGTTACTCAGGAGCACGTAAATGTGATTTTGCAAGGCTGCCTGGGGTCCATCACGACAAGCTCATGGGCAGTCACCGGGACATGAGTTAGGAAACATGATGCCTCCTGCAGCACCGAGCATGACAACTTTCCCAACAGCGACTCACTGACAGCAGAGAAGACCAGGTTATTTTCTTCCATGTATATACTGCATCAGTAAAATGTTAAGCCAAAGAGCAACTAAAGGATGGCTGAATACTTTGCACCTTTACAGAAACTGATGGTGGAAAAGAACATTGCAGAATATTGCAGATAACTTCTTGATATCTTGCAGATAACTTCTTGATACAGGTAGTTGAGGAGCCAACAAGGGGAGGGGCGCTGCTAGACCTGATACTAACAAATAACTAACAGATCATCTAGTGGGAAATGTGAGGGTTGGGGGCAGTCTGGGCTGCAGCGACCACGAGATGTTGGAATTCACGATCCTGCGAGGAGGAAGCTGGGCGAGAAGTAGGATAGCTACCCTGGACTTCAAGAGAGCCGACTTTGACCTCTTCAGGGAGCTCCTTGGAGCAGTCCCCTGAGTAAGGGTCCAGGGAGTCCAGGAGAGCTGGCTAATATTCAAGCACCGCTTCCTCCAAGCTCAGGGTCGGTGTATTCCCACAAAAAAGAAGCCGAGTAAGCGGGGCAGGAGACCTGTATGGACGGGTAAGGAACTGCTGGGCAAAGTGAATGAGAAAAAAAGAGCGTACAGCTTGTGGAAGAAGGGACAGGCCATGTGGGAAGAATACAGGCGCATCGTCAGAGAATGCAGATGTGAAATGAGGAAGGCCAAAGCCCGGGTGGAATTAGAGTTGGCCAGGCATGTCAGGGACAACAGGAAGGGTTTCTATCAGTATGCCAACAGCAGGAGGAAGACAAGGGAGAATGTTAGTGCGCTGCTGAATAGGGAAGGGGCCTTGGTGACAGAGGATGCCGAGAAGGCAGAGTTACTAAATGTCTTCTTTCCCTCTATCTTTACTGCTAAGGCGACCCGCCATGAACTGCAGGGCTCAAGTGGAAGAGATGTACATGGGCTAAAGGAAGATCTTCTGCGGGTTGAGAAGGATTGGGTTAGGGATCACTTAGGCAAACTGGCCACTCAAAAATCTATGGGCCCAGACAGGATGCACACAAGAGTGCTAAGGGAATTGGCCGAGGTTATTGCTCAGCCTCTCTCCATCATCTTTGAGAGGTCCTGGAGAGCAGGGGAGGACTGGAAGAGAGCCAACTTCAGTCTTCAAAAAGGGCAAGAGGGAGGAGCTGGGCAATTACAGGCCGGTCAGCCTCACCTCCGTTGTGGAGTCTCCTTCTCTGGAGGCCTTCAAAACCCGCCTGGATGCCACTCTGTGCCACATGCTCTAGGTGTGCCTGCTTGAGTGGGAAGGTTGGACTAGATGATTTCTAGAGGTCCCTTCCAACCTTGAATATTCTGTGATTCTGTGAAAAGCCTCCTTGCCCAGGGGGCTGTGCTTAAAGGTTTTGTCTTTCAATAACAAAGCATAACTGCACAGCCAAAATAGCAACACTGACTCACAATCCCAACCCGGAGCTGCTGACAGTGCATAAGAAGTATTTCCTTTCTGCCTTTTCAATGCCTCGCTGTAGTGCTTAAATCCAGCTGTCCTGCTGCCATATTAATGGCTCTGCGCAGACCCAAGGGCTGGCTGGAAGCTAGTGCAAGTGCTTGCATTTTTAGGCTGCTGCTGTGAATCAGCACAAGTCAGCGATGACGGGAAGTCTCTATTTGGCAGGTGTTTAATGCAGCACCGTTCCCGATGCTACCTCTACAAGACAGGTTTCCGCGTCATGGAAATAGCGGAGGAGCCCAAACCACAAAAATCAGGATTTCATCGGATAAATTTCCCTGCGCAGTTTTGGTCTCTAAGGAGACAACACAATAATTACTTTGATGGAGATGAAAGAACTAGCACCACTTACAAATAACATTAAAATATTTTTCCCAAACAGTCAAAAATTTATTTTAAACAAATATGTATTATATTTGGTTGTGTACTTTCTTTGCACAGCATATTAAAAATAAGAATCTATAGCAGAATCTGAAAAAAAGAGACAGAAATTAATCCAAGAAAATTCCTAGGCACTGTACATGGACCAAACTGGAAAAGACAAATGAACTGAGAATTGCAACTGTAACATTCATCACAGTCCAAACATAAATGTTAGTTCTTTTATTACCATTTGTTGTATTGATACTAGTATTTATAAAAAAAAACGAGGAAAAGAAAAAAGGAAGAAGCACTGCTCTTTTCTTACTGATGTGCAGCCATGTTTCAACACTGTAGCAAATGCACACAAAATTTTGCATCACACTGCAGGCATTCTGCGTTTTTGGACACACAGGTTGGAACATTAAGTATAAATGGGAGGATTTTTATGTTAGAGACAAGCAATCCGGCACTGGCTTTTAATTGGGAAAGACAGACTAGACCATTTCTTGATTCTTGATTTCTAGTTATATCGAAGGACTGTTTTCTCTTGTTTGTTTTCTCAGCCTAAGAAAACCTAAACAATTACATAAATGCCTGCCCTGCGCACTAAGAAGAGCTGAAGGACTTAACGTTTCTGGTAAGTCATCAATAGTAGATATAAAAAAGTCTTTAAACCATTTTAAGGCAGAAATGTAATTTGGAAGGTGACAGCGTGCCTTGGTGATGCCTGGTCCTTCACGCAAGGTCAGCCGAGTGCAGTGAAGGCTGTGAAGAGCTGTGTAATGCTGCAGGTTTGCTCTCTGCCTTTGCAGGACAACCTGGCCAAGTGCCTTGCTGAGCCAGCCCGGTGAATTCCCACAATGTGTGTGAGCAAGCCACAGTTGTCAGCTTACTGCACTGTGCACTCCATAATTTTGAATACTTATTGCTTGCACAGTGAATATACAATTCAGTATTCCATGACTCACTTTGCCACATTCACCCTCAGTGTAAAGAAATTGAAATGAGGCAGCCCAGAGGGTAGAACTGCCTTAGCTGATGGCAAAGAGGAGCAATGCTGCATTTCGAGCTGAGAGAGATGGTGGATGATCTGGGGTGAAAAGGGGCTTTGGGCAGAGTATTTCCCTCCTTCCACTAGCACAGAACGAACCTGTTGCAGAGGGCATTTACCTCAGGGTTGCACAAACTTCCTGGAGGTTAAGTTTCTGCCTGAGAAATGTATCTCCTAAGACCAAATATTTATCAAAATCTTGCCCAAAAAGAACACCACCTAGCCCATCTGTGATACGCAACCTCTGGCTCAGGCCACTGTGAGGACCTTGGCTTGATCACTGCCCTGCGGGGTGACTGCCTTGAGACGCTGCCTTCGTTGTCCAAGGCATTCAGGCACATGCCAGCATCTTTGAAAGAGCTGATGTTCTGCTTCCAGGGCATCCTCCTCATACAGGGGCTCTGAAAGAGCAAGGGTGACTCCAGACCTCACATCACACACGGGCTGCCCCTGTGCTGTGCTCTGCAGCAGCTGCAGCTCTAACACTGCATGTAGAAATAGCCACCTGTAAAAGCTTGTTGACACTAACAGCCATAAACTTGCCCATTCTTTTACACTAGCTACCACTAATACTCTGATATCACAACTATACAAATGTATCTTTGCACAGACACCACCATGAGGTGGTGAGTTTTAAACTGAGAACTCCGTAGTGTTTGAAAGGGCTTTGGGGGCAGAGTGGTTGAGAGGAGAGGTTTAGAGTAGCCACAGCACTCTGCCAGGAGGTGGAAAAATGCTGTTAGAGACAGCTTTGCATGAGAAGTTCCTCTGGACATGACTACAGAAGCATGACCTCCTGTCCTTCTGGTGCACTATGTAGAGGTGCTGAGTGCTCCCTATCAAGCAGCAATAAAAGCTGCTAAGAGACACAGTGAAACACAGTGAAACAAGGAAGCCTAAATTTAATTTTCTAATACGGTAAGTTAGAAAATCCCCAACTTTGTTCCTAGATCCCCTAGCAGCTAGATCAGCTGCTTCAAAAATCAAAACATGCACAGACAGCAAAGTGCATTGATGTTCAGTGAGAAAAGCAGCATGCACTTGAATTCAAAGCAAATATTCAGAAGCTTCAGCTGATAGAATTACAGAATTAACAGAAAATTATTATATTTCTGCTTAGTTGTTCAAGGCATCACTAAAACTTTACCAAAGGTGAAAGAGCTGATTTATCTATCAAATTCCTCAGAAGTTGTTATGAAAAAGTGCAGCGGAAGGACATTAGTTTAGTTCTGTTGTCTGACCCTACTGCTACAGACTTCCTTAGGAGGCTCTATTTATTCCAAAATCTATCAACAGGAAGTAAAGCATCAAGAGACTGCTGTGAACACTTTGTTTGAATATATAGGATGAATAAAATCTTAGATTTTTTTTCCATTTAAAGTGAAAAACTAGTATGAATTTTCAGACATATTTAAGCAAACAAATTCCCAACGCAAGGGCTCATTTCTCAGCGACTGCTCCGGGAGAAAGGACACAGTTTGATGAGTCTTGGTTACTTGCAGGGAAACACTCACATGCACTGGGGTTGGACTATGATTCTTAAGGATTCTATGTTGAAAGTTAACAGAATGCCTGAGTGCTTGGCTGAGTGAAGCGCACACACACAGTAATGCGAATAACTACTATTAAAGTACCCAATTCTTGCAAACACTCTCATCAGCCTGAGAGGAGCAGAACAGCAGCTACAGAATCGGGGTTTTTTTTGGTGGCAACATAAGGCTATTAAAATATAAGCAGACTCCAATCCACTTACCAAAACACTGTGACATTCCCCATCTTCCTTTTCTCAGCCAACTATTACCAAGGCTGAATTTGCCCTCTTGATAGGGTGTAACCCCAGCCTTGCCTTGCTGTTGGTACTGGTGTTTTCCCCCCAAGTGTCTTTCTCTTCTGTCTTAACGTCTGTGTACCAAATGTTACCCAGATAAGTCACACTGATGCATGTAAACAGAGACACACACAATCATCACCACTAGCAAATCCTATTCAAATACTTGAAAAAAGAAAAAGCAAACAGAGTTGATGTGCACTGCACTTGAATTAGGATATTTTAATGTTAGAAAGTCACAGACAGTGACAGAAGAAGAATACAAGATTAACAGAGTGTAATAATTCCTTTGAGGCTTGTGGCTCTAACATAAGGGTAGCAAGGGCGGGCAAAAGCTACTCAATTCTGTTGGCAGCCCTTCTGCTGGCAGTTGCTGGAGTGCTTGGCCCCTTCCCTTCACCCCTGCAAAAGTCCAGTGCCTCTAACTCTGTTGGGATAGGACTGTCAGTACTTGCAGAGACTTCACAGCATCAGCTTTTAATCAGATGTATTTTTCCAGAAAATTAAGATTTTGCACTTGAGATTTTTATTTTTACAAGAGTTGGTTACAACTTTGTATTATTTATTCTCAGCTGAGGCCTTTCTGAAGAAATACGTATCCACATTTGTAACTAATGGCAACCAACTTAGAGGGAAAAAACAGTAGACAGCCCAGCCCACCTTGGGATACAGTATTTGCTATGGAAACTGCCCTTTCCAATCACTAGAAATCCTGAAAAAGGCACTGACTGAAAGGCTTATCATCCCTTGGTAGTTCCCATTATATTCAAGCAAATTAATGAATCCCACTCATCTCTGGAAAGTCATCTGGGCATGAACAGTCACAGAGTGCAAAGTCTCCCTGCAATGCACTCTGACTAACACACAATTCCACAGACAGTGGATTCAGAAAATCAGGAATCAGGCATCAAAAAACTCTCCCAAGGCACCAAAAGAGTAAATAAAATGAAGATGGGAGAAAAAAAATCCTGATTTCTCTGGTCTGCAGTTTTTGCAGTATTTCATAACCTTTAGACATCAAAGCTTTACATTTGCATGGAAAGAAGAATTAACCGTGTGTTCTTCTTTTGATGGGACACATTCCAACACAAATAGATGCGCTAATACCTCTCAAGCCAAGCTGGCATGTGGCAATATCAAACCACGCCCTGTGAGAAGCAAAGGTAGCCTTTGGTCTTGCTCCTGTCCTGTAGGCTCTGAAGCACGTTCAGATGCTTTGGGGAGCCAGCTCTGCTGCTTTCACTCAGTCATAGGCTCTGAGCTGTCCCAGATTTTCCTGATGAACCAACATCCCCAATCCACTCTCTTTTGCCTCTCATAGCCTCATTTTCAGTCACTGCAAATTCAAACCATAACCAGCTAGGAGAAAGGTATTTTGAAAGACAGAAACAGAAAAAAACAGGTGACAAAAGGCTTATGGAAAGGACAGCAGGCACACAGAGAAAAATAATTCTAAATGTCCAGTGCAGGGAAGACAAAACACAACACGTACAAAATGAGGGTGATGAGCAAGCAATCAGCTTTGACAATGTGAAGTACTTCTATTACTGGTTTCCTGCAGAATATTTCCGAGTTAGTCCATCCCCTCATGCAGGCCCTTGTCTTAACAGAATTGACACAATTCATCTCCTGTAGCAGGTATGATACCCGTGCTGGCCACGAGGATGTGCTGCTGCTGCCACATGCAAGCTACCAAATCTGTCCAGGTATGAACACGAGTATGAAAGGGAGAGAGGAGCAAGACGCGGCACGAAGCTTTGCAGGGAGGTGAGCGCACGCAGCCCTGCTGCCACAGCAAAGATTTGGGCAGTTTCAGACTGATCCTGCAAGAGGCTCGGAAAGCTCCAGGGTGCTGATCCGCACTGGAGAAAGAAAAGGTTTAGGGGGGGCAAGGGATTTTTTTTTTTTTTTTAAAATACAGAATTGACTTCATCTGGCAAACAAACCTTCAAGAATCTCAATGCGTGATGAACAAAGGGAAAACACTGCTAAGCTTTTAACTTTAGAGATTTTGGTTCCAGGGGTTTCCAGGTACCCCACAACTCTTGCTCCCTGGCAACGGATATGAGCAGTGAGAATGAAGCGTATCTCCAACGGGACAAGGCCAGGATGGAAAGCACTTGCGTGACCTCTCCCTTTTCCTTCAGAAAGCGCTCACTGGCAGTCTGGCACTACTAGCTATAATCCCTAGCTCTAGCAAGGGGCAATACTATATATGCATATAAAGATATTCCATTACTAAAAGCATGGAAGTAAGTAGTGGTGTAATACTGTGAGCATGAATTCTACACACATCATTTATCTGACCATTTGTAGATACCGCAGCTTCTAGTTTCTGAATTTTTTTTTTTTTTTTAAAACCTTCACCTAGATTTACTAGAATAAAGAATAAACTAGAATTTACTAGATAAACTAAAGAATTTACCAAAGACTAACTTCTTTTTAGATGATATTTTTTCTCATGGAACTAGAAAAATGTGTTTTTAAATATGTGACTCCAAACCATTTTCCAACATACAAGAGGGGACAATTTAAAGAATACATAGCAGACTTTTTGTAACAACAAATTATGACCTAGAAAAAAAAACCCTCAACAGATAGTTTGGGACATTTCTGAGGTAGTCTAAATGTTTCAATATAGATGACTTTTTTTGGAATAAAGTTGAAAACTAAAACTAATTACCTCAATTTTTTTTTTTTTTTTTTTGTATCAGGACTACGGCCTTTTCCGATTCATACAGTCATACAGGTGTTTGCAAAGAAATTCACCATTTGTTCCATTCTCTTAACGAACTTCTCTCTATATGTCACAAACACAGCTGACGTATAAAAACCTATGTACGTTGTGAGATGAGATAATTCTATTCTTATAACAAATCTTTCCATAGAATAAGTCTAGGGTTCTTTGTTCCCAAAAGAATTTCTTATTCACAGTCATAGCAACAAGATTTTTGTAAGAACACAGCAACAAAACTAGCCCTTTCCTAGTCTGTGGTGACTCCGATTATCCTTTTTTGCACAGCATTTTTATTATAACTTATAGTATCTTCCATGCTTCCATCACAACTTTAGGCAACTGATAAAGAGCACTGATATAAACTAAATCTTTAATTTGCTGATTAAGAATGGCAACTGTTCTTTTTTCTTTTAAAGTACAAGGTGCATTGTGCTGCACTTATTCACAATCAAAACAATGTTAAACCGTCACCAAATTCAGTGACAGCTCAAGAAATATATTGCATTTCTGTATGTGGTGAGATCTTTGATTATACATACCTCTGAAAAGAAAACAGACAGGATGACTAGGCTGATCCAGTGAATTATTCCTGCAAACTGTGAAGCACTTGAAACTGCAATTAACACAATACAACGAAGCATCGTTACAGTAGTTGAAAGCAACTTATGTTCAATACCATTAGTACCGCTACAATGCACATTGTGGGAGAAGCTTGCTTTCTGAAACTTTATGGGGGAAGTACCAGAAAAGGGATGAGATGTAATGGGACATGGAGCTCCAGCCCTGGCAGTTGCTTGTGCTGACGCAGGTCAGCACATTCACAGCCACGGTTCAGGGGAGCTTTTACAGATGAGGCTGCTGGTGAACAATGACACACACCTTGCAGGTCACTGATGCCCTGTCACTGCTCCATGCTCTATGGCATGCACTACTTCAGGGCAGGATATCTTACTGAATCTGCTATGCCTAATATTTCAGAATCTGAGGTCTATAAGCAAGAGGAAGGCTCCAGTATTCCTGCTAATATTCTACCTCTTGTTCAAAAATTCACCTTAGAAGAGTAATTGGCTGGATCAGATGTTTAAAAAGTGCTTAAACCAGGCTTTAAAATCCATTTCTAGGAATCTACATAAAAGACCTACATAGTCTGGATGGGGCATGAATTACTTTAAGACCCCATTTCTCAGAGTCAAGGCTGACTAAGAAAACTATTGTGAGATGAGCAACAGAAAGCAGCAATTTCATTGTAAGATCAAATATCAAAACATGAATCAATGGAGTCTGTCAAATCTTTTTTCTAACTTGTCAGAAAAAGCATATTTGCAAAAATGTGCCTATTTTGTACAATGTATTTGAGGAAACATGGCCATCACACAACTTTGCCCTCATGCAAGCTCTGTTGAGAACACTCAAGAAAGCTACAGCAAATAGAATTGAAGTGTCAGTTTAAAGCAACTAGTTAAACCACATGTCTTTTTACGCAGTGTTCTTCACAAAGACAGCCAATTAAATTGTCTCTTCAAACTCCTCTGCAAAAAGAGGTATGTACAGAGCACACTGAGATGGTAGTCTATAAGCTTCTGACTATTACACACTAACACCCTGTATGGGTGTTCATGCACCCTGAGGGAGCTGTTCCACCTTCCAAGTGGAACAAGAGACCTAGAACAAAAATCCTCTTAGGAAGTGGTTTATTGGAGCAATCTGGGGGGAAAAATAAATCAATCCAAATTCATTAAAAGAATGACTTTAGACTTCATTAAAGTCTTGCACAGACTCTCACCAGTGTAAAACTAGGCTTTCATCTGATTCAACTGATTTTTGCTTATAAGCAAAGCAAACTGTGTCAAATGAATCTGTTGCAAGGCTCAATTCAATTCACATGAGACACTCTGTGACACAGACTGTTTTTCAGGGCTCAAGATGAATGTCTGGGACACTGCAGGATTCCTAAGCAAGTTCAAAGGGAATTCTGTAATCAATATTCCCTTCCTTGCTGACAAAACTCTTTGTTTCACGATATTTGTGAGCCTACTACTCCTAAAGCCAACAGGCAACAGGTTTCCAAGTATTCCTGTATAACTGCAGGAAGTTGATGGCAATCTCTGTCTTCATGTGCTTCAAGACTGGCAAAATTCACTTCCAAGCTCCATGAACAGAACAGGGCATGCACCAAATCAAACACTTGAAGATTAAAACTGATGAAAATGGAAAAGGAAGCTAGAGAAATGAGGATACAACAGAAACCCTCAATAAAGGGTTGGAAGTTTTTGGAACTCTTGGCAACAGCAGCTCAGTTAGGACTTGATGGGAAGGGGTTTTCTGTGGTGTAGCAGAGATCTAACTTACAGATGGAATAACAGGCAAAATTAATATATTTCACTTTTACAATACACTGCCTTAATGGGGTGGACGAGAGAATAATAAACAGAAGTCACGTGTAAGTTCTTTCCAAGGGCTGACAGTTGACATTCAGGACTCCAACTGCCCCTTAGTGGATGAGAAAGATATAGCAACCACAAATTTGGGAAGGAAATTAATTTCCTATGCTGAGCTAAGTGTAGCAAAGACTGCTTGATGCACTGCTAGACAGCATGCAAGCAAATTCCTGGTAAAAATAAAGATTTTAAATAGTCCTCTATGCAAGAAGCTTTTCAACAAAAGCTTAATCACCCTGTATATTTTGTGTCCTCAAAGACTTCTCTTCAAAGATATAGTGAAAGGTTAAAAAAAAAAAAAAAAGAGAGGATTCCTCTTTTCCAAGAGGTGCTCAATTCTGCTCTGCAATGGCCAAGACAGCACTGGGATTTAGGCTGAGGCAAAGTACCTAGTTATGCAGCTGCCACTTTTAGCCAAAAGACCATTCTGTGCTTGCATCAACTTTCCCCCCAAACCATAGCCAAAAGCTTACAAGTTCTGTTTTTACCTTTTGCTTGCCTGCACTTCAGGAATAAAATGAATGTGCATCCAGGATGCTTGTTACTCACAAGGAAAATGGTTTGGGATAACAGAGAATCATACAATCAATACGGTCGGAAAAGACCCTTCAAAATCAAATCCTACTGTAAGCCCTTCAGCACCACGCCTGCCAAACCACCTCCTTATGTGCCTCACCTGCAAGTTTCTTGAACGCTGCCAGACGCAGCACCACTTCCCTGGGCAGCCTGTTCCAGTGTTTGACTGCTCTTTCATGTAGAAATTCTTCCTGAAGTCTAACCTGAACCTCCCCGGCACAACTTGAGGCCAACTCCTCTTGCGCTATTGGCAGTTCTTCTGGAGAAGAAACCAATGCCTGCCTCACTACAACCTTCTTTCAGGTAGCTGTAGATATCAATAACTGTTTCCCTGAGCCTCCTCCACACTAAACCACCCCAGCTCCCTCAGCTGCTCCCTAATAAGGTCTGTGCTCATCCCTTGACCAGCTTCGTTGTTGTTCTTTGGGCACACTCCAGCACCTCCATGTACTCTTTCTTGTAGTGAGGGCACCAAAACTGAATACAGTATTTGAGGCACAGCCTCACCAATGCTGAGTACAAGGGGACGATCACTTCCCTGGTCCTGCTGGCTACACTGTTCCTGATATAAGCCAAGAGGCTGTTGGCCTTCTTGGCCACCTGTGCACGCTACTGGCTCATGTTCAGTCAGCTGTCAACCAACATCCTCCTTTTTCTGCCAAATCACTCTCCATCCACTCTACCCCAAGCATGTAGCATTGCATAGGGTTATTGAGACTGAGGTGCACCACCCAGCATGAACCTGTATTGGTTGGGTCCAACCCCCTGGTTGTTGTGCACACACCGTGTGATCACCCTCAGGATCATCTGCTCCATAACCTTCCCCGAGACCAAGGTCAGGCTGACAGGTCTGTAGTTCTCCCTCATCTGGGACCTCCCAGTTGACCAGGACCACTGATTAGAGATTGATTAGAGATTAAGGATTCTTTAAACCTATATTTTTCATCCAAATCCTGAGTTTCAGTCCAAAATAGTAAATTATCAGAGACTCTAGAAAGCAAGTCCAAGAGCACAAGACAAGAGTAATGGAGTAGCCATGCTCAGAGCAGTGTCAGAGAAAAGTGCAAGAAGACTTAGGCAAGCATCAACAGCAGTGTGGAGAAGGCAGCATAACCAGTGATTTTTATCTTAGGTGGTTTTATAAAACAACAGTAACTGCCAACACTATGCCTCTAAAGTAATCCTATTTCATTATAATGCTTAAATCCTTACAGTGAAATTAACTCGCTAGTATCAGTAGCTAAAACAAGAAAATAAAAGGACATCAGAATAAGAGATTCACTTGCTCACTTTGAAAGTTGCCATAAGAGATAGCAGGCCGTGACTCACTTAGGCTACATATTCTTGCATTTATGGGATTGCCTGAACACATTTGAGATGGTTGGGAGGTGTTAAATGCTGCTCTTCAACATTTATCAGCAGAAAGAATGGAACTGGTATTTCTGTTCATGTAAGACTTGTATCATTTAAAGCAGAAAAGAAAATGGAGGAAAAAAGTAGTAGAAAAAAGTATTAGGAAGCAAAACAGCATTCAATTTTGCATTGTGGAACCTCTGTAGAGTGAATTCAGACAGAGTAAAATTATTTCAGCAGCTTACAGTACTTTTGCCAAGTACAATGAAAATCTGTATCATTTCAGAGCATTGCAAGATAAATATTCAACTCCTACCAATCTCAGTTGAAGTAAATTAACAATAGAGATAGCACCAAGCTAGCGAGTTCTGCATTTGCATCCATCCACATGCATGTGACAGGTATCAGGGAAGTTCACCATGCACAAAGCATCTTTTTCTGCTGTGTATACAGAAAGCAGCTGTCCTGAAGGACAGACCTTTTCAGGGACTAATGACATATGTGCAGAAGCCTGCATATACACTGTTCACCACCTCTGAAAGTGTCCTACACTGAACATGACCAGCAAAGGGGCAGGGACTGACTTCACTATACCAGGGTTCCACAAAAACCACAATTCTTTCCTAGGCCAGTAATCATTTACATGACAGGAAAAAAAAAAAAATCCCCCAAACCTCCCCTCTTCGAAAACCACCCAGCAAGTTAAACCTATATTTCATTACAATTAAAAAAAAGTAGTCCTCCTACTCACACTGGAGAAGCTTTATATCTATTAGGAGCTCCAGAGTCAGAAGAATCACCACCAATACTACACAGGCTACCAGGAAACTGTTGAGACTTGCACTGAGCAAAAATACCTGCCACACAGCTGCTCGTCTCCCACAGCACGGTTTTAGCCAGTTAGATCTAAGGAAATAAAATTAAGAGGGAAAGAGAAGAAGTAGTGAAAAAGAAAAAGCGCTGAAGAACGGTGGACTTGAAATGATAAGTTCTGCTGTTATGAACATAATTATCATAATGACAAAGGCTTTGCAAACCCCACTTATTATTAAGGCTGGACAAGTCTCCAAATAAGTATAGTGTTAATTCCTTGTTACAGTAACTAGTTACAGTCAGCTGTGCTGACTAATACAATAAGTATGCTAAATTCCTACTGGAACAGAGGTGAAATTCCTCCCTGCGGATCTTGCTCAAGTTGCTCTCCTCTAATGAGGTTTTCCCAACCCTCCGGAGATTACTAATGCCCAAGTGCCTTCCAAAGCACAGAGTAACACAGTCCTAGGCTCTCATGCATGCTTCCTTTGCTGCTTTCTTGTCTCACCACCTTTCATGTATATTTTGACAAATATGCTGCAACCATTTATCTGTGGATACCAACACCAGAGTTCTTCTGTGAATTAAGTTAGAAAGTAAAGATAATTTTCAAGAGTTTGTCCAGTAGTTTTAGGTATTATCCTGGTTCTAGTACAGCACAGATCTGGCAAGAGCTGCCAAATTCTGTCAGAGGCTTTTAGTCTATAAAATCAACCATGCTGGCAGCTGCAACTCCCAACTTGCTATCAGCAACTTTGAACTTCTGCAAAAATTTCTTACCCTTGGTTCAGACCCCTCCTTGGTAGCTGGTAATGTACCACCATGCAGGCTGCCAGACTTCAGGAATCAGCAGCTTCAAGGAAAACCTGTACTTGGGTTCCAAAGCAAATCCGCATGTTCTAGGGACACCAGCTGCAGCAAGTCCTACAACATACAGCTACCAGGACCACAATGAAGACAGTGAATTGGGAAGTGCGATGCTGCTGCAGATACAGCTTTTCAATGGCTTCTCCAAAATATCAAATCTGTCTTTGGAAAAATATTTGTAGTAGCAGTAATAACAGAATGGAGCTGAGCTGCATAAAGCCCATGCTGATATACAGGAAACACTGTATCATGTCCCATCATCTTTTGCAATGTTCCTGTAGTGGCCTATCTCTGAAAACACTGAACTATGACATATCAATACACAAAAAACAACGGTATCAGTTCCAAGTCTCTAAACCCTAAACTCAAACATTTAAAAAAAAAAAAAGACACCACAAAACATTCCCTGAAATATCCACACTCAAAAGTGAGGGGAAGCAAAGACAAGCAGCGTTCAGAGCCTTGGTTCAGGCAAGCAGCTTCTCAGATTGTGAGTATCCATTCAGTGCTTGTACTGAGCGCGGCCCGATTACCTGACCCTGGAAGACCTTCTCTACTGACACTTTAAACTTAAGAAGATTTGGCAATTGTTACTGGATTTGTCCTTAGCTCAGGGGATTAAGGTTCTAACCTAAAATACAAAAGCACTCAAGGTTGATTTTTTCCCCCCTCAGAAACTGCCTGAAAAAGAATTACATGAGAAAACAACTCAAATGAACTCAAAAATACAAGATTTGATGGTTTTATAAAAACTATTTTTAAAAACTTAGCAAAAAAAGGCATTAGAATACGCCTTTTTGCAAGCTTTATCTTTTAGTGGATTTTACTCTACTTAGAACAGGATAACCTGTCTTCACTACAGCTGGTTTGGGGGGTTTTGTTTTGTTTGGGGGGTGGGGGGAAAGCGGGTTAGGGAGGCAAATTTTTCTAATAACACTGCAGAATGACCTTGTTTAATTTAGTTTTTGATTCTACTCTCTTCTGATATTTATGTCCCCCTTCCCAAACAGCCTCTTTTGCCAGCGTTTAAGTACTGCAGGGCATCTTCTCCACTTTCCTGTTCTCAAAATGATCAGTAGAGGGCCTATACACGTTCCCTTACAAGCTCTATGTAGTTGAGTTTTTAAAATATACCAAATACGCACCAGTAAGAATAAAAATCAACCGTGATACTCAGTGGACATTACATACAGGCAGGGTAATCTTTATTCAATCTAGTCATTACTACTCAAACTGCTAAGGAATGCAGAAGAAAGATTTCAACAATTCCAAAGACCTTCTGAATTAAAGCATCAGCTTAGAATTGGAGAAGCAATGTTCTGAAGTAGTGACTTGCAAAGCATCTGCAAGATTATACTTACTAATAAAATATACAGATCGAGTTGCAAACTGCAAAGAAAATAAAGCACCAGAAAAAACCCTACAGTTTCGTATCTTGGTTCATTACACAGAGGTGCATTTACTCCCTGCCTTGTTAAGGAGCAGTTAAGGGGCATCTTCACCTCTCCACAGACATCATACAGGACCCCTCCATTGACACTAAGGATCATCAGCACATTGTGTCCTAAAAAATGGGTTGCTTTTCTGAGTGCTCTTGCCTCCTCCCTCTTTTTTCCTTATTTCCTCTTGTGAGGGGTGGACTTAACTAAAGTTAAGTTACAATTCACTTTATTAAAATAGAAATCTGCTCATCTCCTTTAAGCCTGTAACTTTAATAGAGTATCTCCTTTTCCTCATGTATGAGGTTTCATCCATTTAACAGGTGAGAAATACAGTATTTGAAAAAAACAAAACCCTACTGGAATTAGCATAAGCTTAAGTTTACTTTTCTAAATCCTAACCACTTCCTGTGCAACACTGCAAAGCTACTCAAAGTTTAGACTAGGAGCTCAGCCATATGAATCGTCTAGAAAAAGTTGACTTTTACAGCTCAAATGTATCCAGAGACTACATGCTAACCATACACAAGTATAAGACACTTTTCCCTACTCTAAGGCATCTTCGTCACAATGCCTGGGTGAGGTTAACACACAAGAACTTGAATTTTGTTTGATAATGATGGAATTTTACCAGGAATAATTCTTTTTAAAGATACTTTCACACATGGCTTTCTGAAAGCCAATCTGTCACCATGACTGCTAGTTTTATTAATAAACAGCTTGGAAAAGAACATAAGGCAAAACTGGGAAAGGTTTAACATATTTCTTTGGTAAGGAACCACTACACACAGTTTGTTCAAGCTGTTAACATCTGTCACTATTTCTATTTTCTAGTCTTGCAAACAAATATCCCCAAATCTGTGCTATACGTCACTTGCTTTTTTTTTTTTTTTTTTTTTTTTTTTTTGGCTAAGCAGCAAGTGCTTGCATCTCACAAGATGACTACAACTAGAAAACAGAAGGATGGATAAGATCCAAATCACTATCTGAAGGAGTAGAAAGGCCATGGCCAGGAAACAACTGAAATACAGAAAGGCTAAATAAAAATACAAGAGCTGGCTGCAGCAAAACTACAAGAACCTCACAGAAGACATGCAGCAGCAGCAAGAGGAACACAGGAGGAACCCAGAGGAAAAGGCACAACTTTGCACCCCTTTCCTGGCTTCTGCTACCATCACTGCAAGTGAGTCTCTAGAAGATCATCATTTGCAGCACTGACCCCTTTCCACCCCCAACCTTTATAATTTCTTTTTTACTTTTTTTTTAAATTACTTTATTTTTTTTAAAAAATTATGCATGAAGCCACATTTCTTGCAACTTCCTTTTCCAGCTTCAACTGTTTCCAGTGTTGAGCCAAATATTAGACCCACATTTCCATTCTCCAGGAGAGTGGTTTGCAAACAGTGCTTTGGGCTACCTCTATTGCACCTCTATCCTCAAAAAGGGGGCTAAGAGAAAATAAAGTTTATATCAAATTCTGTTGGGGGTAAGGAAAGGAAATCAAACCAAAAAAGTCTGAAAAACACCAAGCTAGAAGATTAGTTTCTTTCACTTGTAGCAGCACTCCCTCCATCTACCGAAGCTACTTGTAAAACACACTAGCTGAACATTATGAGGTAGATGAGACTAAGGATTTAAATGGTAGGCAACATAAAATAGTGAGTTATCCTGCAGAACAGCACTTCACAAGGATGAATGTTTTATAAAGGGTCTCTACTAGGAAAAAAAAAAGAAGAGGTTTCTAAATCAGGGAACATCCTCATACTAATATAGCCTGTGTGCTCTCTAGTTAAGAGCTGGTCCCACAGTCAGTAGTGCTGAATGCTCCTTTTTTGCTGCACTGCAGGTCTTCGTTGCAGACCACAGCACCGAGAGCAGCAGTGACATAGCACTGCACAAGAACAAGCAGCACTATGGGCTCATTCGCTATATTTTGCTGTTAAAAGTTTGCATCATCCTTCTGGACTGGGACTGGCCGGCAGCTAAAAATAAGTTTAAAGTCACATGTGTAAATACGAGCAACTTGCTCACCACAGGGCACAGTTCAATCATTCACCCAAAGCCTTTGGCACAGGTAGCTTGGACTTAATTATTCACCATGTGTCAACCTGATACATTCAAGGAATTGCATGAGGTCAAACTTTCCTGAAAGGGGACTTTAAATAACCTGCCAGATGAAGATCAAAAAAGGGCAGAAAAGAGAAAAACAGAAGCAGAAAATAGACAGTTCTAGTCTATTTGGTTAAATGACCTTTAAATCTTACCAATAATACAAGTAAAATACCTCAGAGATGAAAATAAAAACTGAAAGATGAATATGAAAACCAGAAATATGATGTCTGACAGTTACAGGAGACAGACTGAAGGAACAGAAATTCCTTTTTTCCCCAGGATGGATGAATACTTTTCATCAGTGAAGGCCTGCAACCTATTTAAATGAAAAGCTGTAAGGATTATTTTGTGCATTAACTTTTGAATCTCTGCACCTCTGTTCCAGTTTCCTTCTTTATCTCCCTCTATATCCCTTCCTACAGCTCTCTTCTTCAGGTATCCCTACAGTTTCATTCATTTTTCTAACTGGCCTGCAACCAAGCAAACCTAAGGCTATGAACAGATCATCCTAAATAATTAGGTTACAATGGTGTAACTACGTACAACTAACGTTAACTGAGTCACATTAACCATGTGGAACTCGCAGCCTTTATAGCTGCAGATATAAAACAGGATAGTTTTAAGCACCTTCATGCTTCAAATTTATGTCTAATAGAGGAAAACTCAAGAGCAGCAATATAAAACAAATACAAGAAATAATTAAGAGCTGCACTATCTCCCCTTGCTACCTACCTGCCTATTAGGCAGATCTTATCACACTCGAAGCTCACCACTAATGGCATACTACTTCACTAAAACATCCAGTCTATCAGGTGTATCTTATAATTATGAATGATACCTCTGAACTGGAATCTAAAGAGAATATGGGAACTTTTTCCCCATCTCTGTTTGTTTATAGTTTACACAATTACAGCCTTCTGAATGAGGCCAAGCAACTTCATTTTTACTTGTCATTGATGGCAGAGGAAGTATTTTTTTGTAAAACAGAAAACTTGACTGGAAAAAAAGAAAGTGACACTTGAAGCTAGTTTTAAAATTAAAAAGAAACCCTTACCTTTATGAGAATTTAATCTCTTTAAAGAACTGTTTATATATTCTTTTCATACAAACTGAGTTAATGCAGATTCACCAATAAATTCAAAGAAAAACATCTGCTTTGCTGCTTCTTTACATGCAAGAGTACCACCTTAGTAGAGATAGGTTAGGGATGTGCATTGCATGTTCTCCTAAACATGAGGCATATTTTTTTGAATAAGCTTATTTTTCATCCACATTCCTCTGGCTTTGATCACTTCTGCAATATCTAAGCACAGAGCACTGCACTGTATAGTGGTATCTAAGGGGGCTTCTTACAAGTTTAATGCAGGGCAGATCAGCAGGACTAATTAACATCCCACTCAAACTGGTTCTAAGAACAACTCTACTATTCCTCCACAACACTGCTCTGTGGGGGGAAAGACACACCTTTCAATATCTAAGGTTTGCTATAATAACATAAAGCTCAAAACATCAACTATAAATTGTTTCCATTTATTAGAAAATGTCCTTTTTCTGAACAGTAAGAGCCCCTGCTCCATTACAGCCAGCACATCCATCCAGTTGCTTCTAGAGAAGTAGTCAGGGACAACAACCTCTCATTTCATCCACTGCAGTTTGCAGAGACCAAGAGTACCTCACTCCTTTCCAGTGAAAAGGTGGTGATGCCAGCCCACCTACATGATTTACAATAAACAGTTCTCATTGCAGATTCCATCCAAACTAACCAATTTCCACCATAACAACATTGATACTTTCCCTAGCTGATAGGTATATAAAGAGAATCCTTCTTTAGTCTACACTAGAAGCCACCAAGATTTGGGTTTTATATGAAGATTTCTGGGAGAAGAGGGAAAGGGCTTTATTTTTTTGCCTTCCTACCCTTTCACTACCACCAATCTTGCAGATGTACTTCAGGCATTGCCTTTATGTGCCATCTAATCTGTAGTTCTCTGTTGCGTAGCACAGGGATCAGCATTATAAACTGAATTCTGACAAAAATAGCTCAGACTTACCACAAAATTCCCTTAATAATATCAAGGGACTGCCCTGAGCATTTGATAATAGGGAGCAAAGCCCTATCAAATGGAACAAAATAAGATTTTTATTCCTGTGTCTTTAAAGCAACAGGAATGTCAGATTAACAAATGACAGACCAATTTCCTATCTTTCCTTAGTGAGAAGGGTAGCTATTCTAAGTGCCATCTAAGATTTTATAGGCACAAAACCAGGGCTGAGCTACCACCCACCTGTGCCTGGTTGCTTATTAATAGCATGCTTCCCGACAAAAATTCTCTCAGATTAAACGAAAACTCCCCTGGTATCCTTCACCCAATGAGGTGAAGTGTGCACTTGGATTAGGTCACTGTGCACCTTTTGGCAAAAAAAAAAAAAGAAAAAAAAAGAAAAAAAAGAAAAGTTAAAGAGAAAAAGGGCTGGGCAACACAGTCAAATCCCTAAATCAGACGCTTCTTCTCTGCTGTTCTCTTGTTTGACATCTCTCTTGTTGCTCTACAGACTGATGCATGGAGACTTGAGAGAAGAAAAACAAGCCTGTGACCAAGCCTGGAAACCCACAGGAAGAAATGGGAATAGCATCTTGGCCACTAGGGACTGAAAAGAAAAAAAAAAGTTACAGTAATCTAACCGAGCAGGGTCATGGATAGCTTGTGACAACAGACCAGGACTTTCCAAGACCCTATTGCTCCTCTGTTTCTTCTTCCCAGGAAGCAAAGGTCTGCTAGACCTTCCTGCTGCACAGCTCAGGAATCACAAAAACTACAACTCGTCTAGATTAGCTACATATCTAGACCATCACAGCTGTATCAAATATACACAGTTCATACAGGCTGGCACCTTCTCTGAAATTCAGGCAAAAGTACATAGGAGACAACCCTCAAAAGCCTGCAGCAATAGGCAGCCTGACAAGGAAGGGAAGATGAGTACCAAGTCACCTTTCAGCACTGCCTGGCATTACTAGTATCTTCTGGTATCTGCAGATCTCCATATCTGCACTAGGGAAGTAGAGCTTCAAAGTTAAGATGCTGGCAGAAGCTACAAGAACTTGGACACTTCCTGCCACTGCCTTTCCTATATCAGTTTCTGCACAGAGAGAGATGCAGCTGGCTGGTCCTGTACCAACTGATCCCATATCTCCTCCTTACTGATGGGCAGAGGACAAAGTCACATCTGAATGAATAAGGCCAAGAGAAAAATCACACCCTTCTTTGACACCATCCACCCACCTTCCCAAACAAACCAGAAGGTGCAACAGAGGCAAAATATTTCTCTTTACTAGTGAGTTTCTTTAGCTCAGCTCTGCTCCTGAATTTTCAAAGACAGCAGTTGCAGCTGCAAATCTGTGACCCAGCTGAACATACTCAGCTATCACACACCGAGACAAACTACAGCTCTGAATTTCCTTAAGGGAATCCCCCTTTTCTGCTAGGTGAACTGGACAAGAATGTGCTATTTCTATTATATAGACAAAGCCAGATGAGAGGACTGGATGAAGGAGAACTCTGCTGACAAACAAAGGACAATTCTGCTTCCATGCTTAGATTGCAAAGCTGCCCAAATGGTCACAACGGGAGATCTGTGGACTTAGGCACTATGAAGAATGGAATTTCAGATCATAAAATCTATGAAAATGCACATTTGAATTAAATTGTTATTCATCCAGTACCAAAATAGCCTGAGGGTTACACCTGCATACTCAAATTAATTCTGAAGTACCTCTTTTGCTATGCAGGTTATTTTATGTTACAGTTGTACCATACTTACATAACCTAATTGAAATGTATTTCCTTCCCCTTGTCTGCAGTAACAGCTTTCTGGAGACGTCTCACAAAGTCCAATTTGGAATGAAATTAAAGGAGGCAAAAGCCTTCCCCACACAGTGCTTCCTGACTACCATACAGAACACCTGCTGAGCAGAGATCAAGTAGGTCTCCTTGCTGATTTCTGAGTTGAAATGAAAATATATTCAACTGTTAATACTTGGAGGTTTATATAAAGCCTTTTAATGTCTTCATCATGAGTGCTCTATATTATTTACTGTGAAGTGCTTTTAGAAGGATCTTACTGAAAATAGAGTATATATAAATTCAGTGCAACACCAAGCGGAATAAGAACCTTAGAATCAGAGGGGTTAAGTACAACCAGTCACCTACTCCCTGTCTCAAAGGATATTAAACCACACTTCTTTTGACAAACGCACCTTCTGAAGAAATATCTAGTGATTGCTATTCCAGTCCTTGCCCATACACAACACTCTGCTACCAACTATTCTCTTCTGCTTTGAAAATTAAGTTCTTTATTTCTTGGCCTAAACCCCATGGAGATAGTCAACAGATTATTCTCTTCCTCGTTAAGATGTCTCTTATGTTACGTTCCTTTCTAAACACTCTTCTTCTGGGTAAAGAGACAGTTATTTCAATCACTCCTCCATGAAAGGTTTTCTGAGCCTCTAATCATTCTCAGTCCTCTGGATTCTCACCAGCTGACCCAAATCTTTGGTTAAAAGGCACTAAAGTCTTCCTACAGCCATATCAAGACTAAACAGGGCAGAAGGATGACTACTCCTGCACAGTAGAACTACAGTGCTACATAATCTGACACTGAGCAATGTTTGAGCAGATAATATAAACCTGATTAGTAACTTTTATTCTATAAACCTGGCTCAGATGCTCTTTGCAAACAGGAGTAATGTGCAAATACATTCTCAAAGACAATAGTCTCATAGAAGCAAATTACTCGGTACAAATCATTCTGTGAAAAGCACATACCTCACCTAGGAAGCAGGTGGCTAGAGTACCAGGCCATTATGCATTGAGTAAGAGATGCATCAAGAGACCTCTTGATCCTGACCACTTGAAGCCCTCCTGAAATATCTTTTACAGAGCCTTCACCTGCCCATTCTGTTTATCTGACAGACTAGGAGCATCAGTCTAGTTTTTCCCCTGATAGGAGACTTCCAGACAACGTCAAACAACACCCAGCTTGGAAAGTTAAATAGCTTAGAAAAGTAATTTCTGTTCTGTGATAGTAGTTTTAACATGAGTTTGAGGACAAGTGGCTGCACTTCTCAATCTCAAGGTTTCCTTTTTTTACAGGCTATGAAATTTCTTTAAGATGAAATCTATAAACCAGAAGTCCTTTATACTTACCCTTCTCTTTGGTACTCCTCATCCAAATTTGACAAAAGCTGGGACCCAGCCACAGACAGATCAAGTGCAGCTAAGGGTAGATCTCGATAAGCAAAATTAACAAGTTGTACAGGAGCAATGCTTTTGGTCTCTTCTTCAACTTGTTGTGAAATTATCTCAACTTCCGAAACACCACCTTCTATTGCAGGCCTGAAAATAAAACAAAAATAAACTTCTATCTTTTCCATACACACATATTTAAACAAAAATAAACATATCAAAAATAGAGGGACAAGAACTTCATAGCAGCCTAAGACAAAGGCTTAAAAGGCTGTTGCAAGGTCATTGAGGGAGGTGATGTCTAGCCCAAATCCATCCAAATTTGTATTTAGTAGATGCCACTGAAGTCAAAAGATACCTCACAGATAAAGGAGAGCAGCATTTGACTCTGCCAAAGCTGCTTCAAAAAGCACTAAATATAAGCAGCTGTATTACAAAAATATGGAAACAATCTAGGAAACCAGCAGCAAAATATTTATGCAAAACACACAGAATAAAAGGCACATGAATATTCCACCTAAAAAACTCGCTGCTTTGCAGCTTAGATCAGTGGGCAATGAGCAGTTAAGCTTCTTATTCTTCTCATACAATTCAGCTGTTGGTTAATGGGTGGAGTCTGACCCCTCTTCCACTGTGGGTCAATACTCAAACAGTTTTGATGGATGTTGACTTGATTTCATTTGACCAGAAAGGATCTTTCTGTACCAAGTTATTTCAAAGCAATTCCACAAGAACAAGGGTTCAAAAGAATTACAGACTCATCTGGAAAGATTATCTTAACTATGCAGACGCACAACTGTACAGTTTACTTCTAAATCTGGAGAGGCACACTAATATTAAACAGAAATCCATGCATGCAAAAACCAGAGCCTGACTATGCATGTGGCTCCCTCATTCATAATAAGATACTAGTTACCTAGAAACTCAAAGTACTGTCAGGTAGCATATTATCCAGTGGATGTCAAGGATAATTTTATCACAGGCCAGAGCTTGCACATCAAGTCCCAACAGGGATTGATCCTTTGCAATCCCCAGGGAACACCACTTGCTGCATTTGATTCAGAGGAGGATGCAAGAATAAACTTCTCTAGCTTTCAACCACAGAAGCTTGTTAACTTCTGAAAAGCCTGGGATTTCTTCAGAGGTTTTCAAGAATAGACATGAATATATTCTTTTTCCCTAGGGATACAGTTAAAAAGTGCCTAGCGTCCAATAAAAGAAGTTGTTTGAATGCAAAAACTGCATGGGTGATTCTGTTTTAAAGCAGCTTATTAAAATTTTCCAGCTATTCAAGCAACCTGAATAACTGGTCTTCTTCTCCAATTTTAGCTGGACTTGTCCTTCCTTGATTTCCAATTTTAGTGCAGTAAAACTTGCCACCCTGTGGAACTTACCCTTTACAAGTCCAGGCAAGTTGATTCATGCTAATTCAAGCTTTAGACAATTTACCTGCTGCTCTCACCTTCAAAATACCAAATTTCCTTCTAGTAATACTGATAGAATCTCTTAAGCTACACAAAAAGTAACATCCTTAAGTAGAAATGGTTCCCTTGTATTTCAAATAAGTTATAACTTCACTCATACAGTACTTACTGGGGATTGGTCATGTTGGAGGATGCAGCCAAATCAGCAGTGGTCCCAGTACTTCACTGATTCCAGCTGTCCTGCACACAAGTGCTAGCCTTCTAAGACCAGGTTTCTGCGAGAGGCAGAACAAAGTTATCTAAAATTCAATTACAGGTATTTGAAAGAACTGACATCCTTTGTCGTTTTACAGAGTTTGTGTAATAATTTTATTTCCTTATGATTTTTTAAAGTGCTTTTATTCCAAGTTAATTCTTCAGTATCATGGAATGTATAAAGCTACCATGTATTTACTTGCACACATGGACACTTGTGTGTGTGTAAATATATAAAATACACACACACACACACATATATAGGATACATATATAAGGATATATATCTATACCCTTAACAACATAGAACCTGATTTAAGCAAGATTGTTTAGGAAGAGAACCAAGATCAGAAGGGAAGATTTTCATAGAAAGCTAAGTGCTTGAAGTGCACAAATACTATTGGAAGCCAACCAATTCTTTCCTATATAGTTTAGCATAGGATACTTCGTTAAGAGACTACATAGATAGGAACATTAGCTTCAAGATTTTTCCATTTCAAAAGGTATTCCTGAATTTCTTTGCTACTTATGAGTTAGTTCATGTTGACGTAAGTTGTAGATAAGCCTCCACAAAGGTAATATTTTCATCTACAAAACCCACTAACACACTTGAAAGGGGGCACATCATTCACTTCGGGCAAAAGTCCATTTGTGCTCTGGTCTGGCCCAGCACACAGCAAACTATGAAAGGTTGCAAGAATGAAAGCTTCTAACAGAAAAGTTCTGGTAGACAGAGGAGAAGAAACACTAAAACAAATAAAAAACCCCACACTCCACAGAACAAAAGATGAAGAATAAAAGATTCTTAGAAAAAAGAGACCATGGAAGAGTTTGTAAAGCTATTGTCTGGATTATATGCTAAATACAATTAAAAACAGCAACCAAAATACAGAAGTGCACTCTTACTCTGATTAAACAGAAATAGTAATTGATAAATAAATATAATACAAGGGTACGAGATTAAAATATTACTGTCAATGACACTGAAAACCATTGGAAATAAAAACGCCTCTTAAATTTTATTGTCACTTGTGCAGGCACTTCCAAGATGAATTATTAAAATTAGCTAAGTATTTACAATAGAAGCATCTAAATATAGCAACACTATGACGCTTAGCAATCACTTGATAACAAATAATGAAACTGAACTTACATCATTTGTAGAGTCATTTCCCAAGTTTTAATGTCCTGTAAACTTGTAATAAAGTAAAGCGCAGTCAATGCATTCTCTGACTTTCTTGACAACATGCCTGGGTATGCAAAAGGAAAGGGACTGCATTGTGATCACTCCCTTTGGCTTAAGTTAGCCAAACATAATTAAAATGTTCGTATGAAGAAAGAAACATGACCGACTTTAAAGCACTAAAAGTATGTATTTTAAAAAAAATATGCCCTTCACTTATCTATAAGCATACAGTACTTCTAAAACCAGAGTAATAACCTACTTTTCTTCAGGAAAAACTTGTCTGATACAGCAGAGACTTGGATATTTTATATTGATGAGAATTCCTTCTCTGGCTTCCATAGTTCTCGAGTTATCTATTATATCCCTGAGGCAGCAAAATACTTAAACATTTACTTAAAGTTAAGAAAGTAAGTCACACTACACACTAAAGGGATTTGGTGAATTTGTGCTTATGTCAGTTTTATGATTATATCTACATAACAGCAAAACATCACCATCAGTCCTGTCTTGTGATGTCTATTTTCTAATGCTTCCTTTCAGTTTGAGAGCTTTCAACTCTTCTCAAAAAAAATTAAATGAAAGTTTCACCCAAATGAGTTTTTCAAAGCCCACAGCCTAGAAAAGAACAAAGACATAAGGTGCTCTGCACCTGCCTTGCAAGACTGAAGGGGACATGGAGAATATGCATTTGTAGGCCTGAAGAAACAAAGGTAAATGGGGACACAGATTTAGGAAATGGGAATAAAATTGATGGAAGCTGACCTCTTATGAGGAACAGACATGGAGACGGAAATTTCTTAGCATAGGTAAAACTCACCATTTATTTGGGAGCTAGCACAACACTAATACTTGTGACCTCCCTCCCAGAAGAGGTTTAAACCAACAAAATATGAAACAACACATACAGATTCTTTAAAGCTTTGATCTGCAGATCAGTCTCAGGATTCTTCCTTCCCTCCTCCCCTCCACCCACCCCCCCCAATTGAAATCATTTATATCCATCATGAAGCATTTTGCTTCACAACCCAACCTGGTCGGATCATCACCGAGGCCAACCAGCCCCTCTCACTGGGGCTAGCAGCTCTACAGGAAGCATTTACTCACCTCTAGGGCTGAAGGAGTGACTTGCAGCTGGCAGGAAGCCCTTCCGATAGCTCCGATGGCCCTGGAAGGAGCAGAGTCCAACTGGCCTTCCCCGCAGGGACTGTTACCATGACATAAGGTGCTCATGAAGGCAAGACAAGCAACACGGAGAGGAACGGGAAAGGAGATAGAGGAAGTCAAGCCTCTAGAGGATTCAGTGAAGATTTCCTGAGGGGAAAAAAGGTGGCAAAAAGTAAGTAATTTTTCATACAACTAACTAATGTTTGTTAAATTAATGGATTAAAATATATGCAACTAACAAGTATTTAACATACACAATAATAGGGCAGCACAACCAAAACCTTCAAAGTGGATTTAATAGGCTATGTATCCCAAACAGATTACAGTGATCCATGTTTCTTTTCTAGGCTTTATACAAGCTACAGAAATCTCAATACAACAAAAATGTACACTCTATATATTGAAGCTTGCAGAAGTTTATGCTTTCCTTGCACTCCTCTCCATCCGCATTCATGTACACAGCTTCCTTATAAAAAACTTTTTATATCAGCATAACTTTGGGAAATTTGTGTGCGACTGTATCACTGGGTACAACTCAGGTACCCAGTGCAGCCCAGGCACCCCTGAGGGGCAGGGGACGAAGGACAACCCTTGGCTATTCCACCACCACCTGAGAGCAGCAACTTTCCTGTACTCTGTAGATAAAAATGCCTTAGTCTCAGCCATGGGAGTTATTTAACAGTTTGTCCGGGCTGTCTTTGCTCTCTTGGTACTAAGACCAGACAGCCCAAGAACCCAGCAAGCTATCAAGTACAAGCAATGCCCACTTTACATGAGTGCTACTTGCTCAGTGGTACCATTCATCTCACCTATAGCAGGAACAGTTTCCCAAGTTAATTAGAAATGGTTTTAAAAGGAGATATGACAAAGGAGAAAGAATGAACCCCAAATTTTCTTGTGTAATGGCTAGGATATTGCCTTGTATATACTGAAAAGCCAGTGCAATCTGAAAGTACAGCTCTGCCTCCAAGCTTCTCTATAGGTTTGTTCAAGCTGTTGTCCAGCTTGAAATGTCTGGATCACAGTCCAGAGGCCAGCAGAGCTGACTCAGCTCTCAGCTCACCATCCTTCTGTTGTTGAAGGAGGTTGCATCCAGTTCACCGAGATCTCCCAGCCAAGACCTTAAAACCGCTGCAAATGCCTTTCTCAGCCCTTCTGGACTCATGCATTCTTGGCATAGGTATTTATATAGATGCTGGTGCTCCTCAACGTTTTCAGTGCATCTTGAATTACAGTTTCTTTTGCCCCCTCTGTGGGGACCCTGGCAGGCGGTTGCTCCACACATCACTGGTTACGCTCAAAATCAGAGGAAGCAGCGTCACGCACCACAGCGCTTGAGCAAAGGTTCACGCTACTGCCCCTACCTAGCACATCTCCTGCCAGAGTTAATGTTTATATCAACCTTTCCATGTTGGTAGCCACACGTCAGCTGTTGCTCACTAGGAGGAGAAAGAGTCAAAAAAAGAAAAAAAAAAGAAAAGAAAAAGCAGCAGTGCATAGACTGCAGGCTGTGACCTTAGATCACATTGCACAGACACCAGGAAATGGAATGGCTATTTCTACAAGAAGTCATGCTGCTGCTTCTCCTCGAGTCTAAAGCAGAAATGGAAACAGTAGATATTAAGGTTCCTACTGGGTAATGCTAAGGAAGTCCTGGAGTTGGCCAAGAAGCCTAAGAGGCAGCAAAATTTTGGAACAAGAGCAAGGGAAATACCTAATCAGCAAGATTATCTCGCTGAGTTTTCAAAGAGAAAAGCACACCATGATTCAGAGGTAGCTGTGCTGAGCTCCCGTGTAACCACAGATTATCTGCTGGCACCCTGGAGCATGAGCTGGACCCCTCGCACAAACAAGGTGCTCCAGGATCAAACCTTACAAGCCAGACAATTGACTGTTTTGAATTGACTCTTGTTTCAACCTGTCTTAACCAGACCCATACATAACCTTACTTATAATACTTATATATGCTAGAAGAACAGTTTTCAGCTATCCAGAATTCTGTATACCAGAAGGGAAGCTCAGAGAAGTCCCAGGAGGAGAGCACTAACACCTCCTTGCATGGTGTTAGACACAGGTTGTCAGTGAGCTAGTCTATATACACTGAAGTCTGCAAATAATTTGGTCAGGAAGGGAGGGAGGTAATGAAACTATGTGCCCTGGGTTTAACATTTCTTCAATTTTTTTTTTTAAGGGAGAAGTTCATTGTAAAAAAATGAGTAAGATCTTTTGATTAAATCAACCCTCCTCCACCCTGTTGTTATTCAGACCAACTGTTTAATAAAGTGTGGTTATTCAGCTCTGCATAGGTAGATAAGGAATTTGTCCTATATTCAGTTTTAAAAGCCCTAACAACTCAATTTAACAAGAGATTATGAACACTGACAGGAGTTTAGATGGGCAGAAAACAAAAAGATTCGTGTACACAATTATAATAATAATCTCTTCACCAAGCATTCTGTTCAAAATTTGAACAAAAAAGCCACCTTTCTAGAGGAAGACTAGACCAGTGCAACCACCCAGGAGCGCCCAATTCAGCACCCTCCCCCCCTTCCAAAGGGGCTCGCAGATGTGCCGCTCAGTTTCCCCAAGGCAGCAAGAAAGTGGAAAGGCTGGTGTTTAAGATATTATGGAGGAACTCTCTTGATGCTCCTAACCCTTTGGCCTCTCCTCACCCAGGAACTGGGGAAAAACGACCGTTGTGGATTAGGAAGGGACCATGTGGCAGGTCTATGGACAGGCTTCTGTCACATGCACACATGCAACAGCATGAGATGCTTTCAGGATGGCATTAGTATGTGTTGTTCTGTGCTCAGCCATGTAATTCATTTAGTTGTAATGAACTGGTGGAGCCCCCAAAAGTCCTTCTTGATAGCTTCATGGGGAAGTTATCTGGGGATATCATATAATTGCAAAGTGCTCAATAGAGACAAAAAAAGAAAAGAAAAAACACACCTCTACAGAGCTACTGTAAGTCCAAAGAATAAAACATGCAGTTGCTCAGTTTATATTTGGGCATCTTAATAGGAAGGGAAATCCCAGAACACCTGGTGTTCCAGGTAGGAGTACTGGGCACAAAGCCACCAACTCACACCATTTTATTGTGCATCAAGGTCCCTTCCAACCTTAAGGATTTTATGATAAACTCTGCTTAAACCTCCAGCTGTTGCAGATAGTATGTGCATTTGAGAAAATTGTTGCTGTTTTGTATGTGTAGGTTAAGTAGGCAAGACACTATTGACACTGCTCCTGGTTGGAAAGCTCAGAGTTAACTTTTTGCTCTTGTGCTGCTGCACATGTTCGGTGGGGGAAATAAGCCTGGAATTACCAGTTCCTGCAGTTTGAAAATATCTGGTCTTTTCCAGGCTGGGAAGCTAAAGGGCCTCAAGCTCAGCAAGTACATGGGCAGGAGATAATTGAAATATCCTTCATACTACAGATAACACCCCCCGACCTAAGATGTTTTGTTCCACAAACCCTGTCTCTTAAAAGCAGACACATAAATTCTGCTATTAAATATTAAAAAAATCCTACACATTTGAAACAAAATCTGGTTTATGTCTGTTTAGCCAATATGAATTTCTGAACTTCAAATACTTGGGCAAAGTACCAACTTAGCGGGGTCACATGAAACCAAACATACTGCTTTTGAACACACCTAGCAACAGTTCACTTTCAGAGACAATTCAATTGCTTGGGTCAGTCTGAAACTGACTCTTGGCTTTTACTTCTAGCCCCTTTTCTTACTTTCAGAAACTGCAGTAAGAAGCCACCAACCACAGACTTGAAGCTCTGGTTTCGGTTTCAGAAGAACAGTGTAAGAAAATATATACATTTCTCAGAATGCTAGAGTGAAACTTTAGTCCTATGCAAAGTTCTGGCAGCTTACCTGATTAGCTCTGAGTTAATTACACATACATTAACCTCAAACACAAGCTGGAGTAGCTGCCCATACCCAGATAATGGCTATGTGCCCTTACCCTCTAGCCCTTTCCTGCCTTCAGCATTTATACAAATCCTCAAGCCCCAAGTTATAAAAATCTATACTTGCAATTCTAAACCTAAAAGATTTAGATTTAAGCTTTTTCTTTTTTTTAAAGAAATTCTAATGCTATTCAGTACACTAATTTTAGAGTAGAAAAAAGAACAGAACACATCATAAAAAAATCTTTAGTGCTTATTTATTTCCTTGGAGCTGAGGATCTGAATGCATCTTGCCAATTATGGAACTGTGAAGCCTGTAAATGTATTCATATATTTCAGATAGGAGACTAAGATGAGAGTTATTTAAAACAAATCAGCAACTCTCACAATCAGGAGTGCAGAAGCAAAGAGAACTCAAGCATAGCAATACTAAATCCATTCAAGCTACTAGACAAGTCAAATTCAGCATCTCCAAGTAAGATTTCACTGCAAGAACCTGCTACACTACAAATATTTGAGAAATAGCCAGGTTCTCTCACTTTATAAATACTGTGGGCAGCCTTCCAGACAAAACACATCTAATTCACATGTTTTTATGGCTTTACTGTGCATCTTAAAAGCAAGTGCATAACAATCAGCCTATTACGGTGAAATGCAAAGCTACTCCTCATAGGCTAGCTTCTGGCAACAAGTAGCCCAGCCATAGAGATTACAAATTTAGGAAGAGCTGCAATATGTCATCCTGGTGATGCATACAGGATAAACTCCGCTCTGCTGAATCACACTATTAAAGTCTTTAGTTCAACTCATCAGTTTCTTCAGAAAATGTTAAACTACTTCAAAAGGGGCCTGCGGACCCAACTCTTAGAGTGTTCACAGCTGAAAAATTGTTTGCTGACCTCCTTGAGCCTAAAACACAGTAGGCAGCATACCAACAGTTACTATTTTAATATGTGGTTGATGTGTGCAGCTATATTACTGAGGCATCCACAATTAAAGTGGAAAGTATTTACATGTTATAGGCCAGGTTTTCTGCCCCAAAATGCTGATGGTGAGGGACTATGCAAGCTATGAGCAACCAGGCTGAGCCCAGCACTCCTACATACTTTGAAGGATCAGCCCTTCCAGGGCAGCTGCATAAATGGGTCAGTAATCTCAGTAACTTTCAGGTTTAGAGACCTAATCTGCACATACCCCACATACTTCCAGTGTGGAAGACAACATCTCAGAGGAGACACTCTGCTGGACACATCTGGAGTGTCTGCAGACACCGCGCACAGAAGGAAACAGCTCTTCCCATGGGAGCTGGAAACAGGATGAAAGGTGTTTGCTCTTTGACCTGTAGCAATGTGTCACCATGGGGCAAGGTTAAACACAGCTTTCCCTGCTTCTACCAAATGAAAAGGGGAAGGGAAAAGCAACAGAAATTCAGATGGGTTCCGCACAACAAAACAGCCAGGGAAGGGACAGGGTCTGCATGACACCTGCTGCATCCAAATTCCAGGAACTGGCCTGGCAAGGAGCAACTACAGCCAAGGGTTAACACTCCAAGGTCTGCCTCAATGTGCCTACAAGTGATTTACCTCACGAAGAAAGAGATTCTACTCCACCTTGCATTATGCATTTAAATTAGATACTTTGCAACTTAAAAACCAGCAAGTTCATTCTTAAATAGTAATTTCTGTACCTAACCAATTGTTTTTAGAGCTTCAAAGCTCTAATTTTTCTATGTAGAAAAAAAAGGTTGAAAACCATTTTATTGATTTTCTGCAGAACTTCAACATAAGCATTAGGTTTCATTAACTGGAACATAATCAGGTTTTCATGGCTTTTTTTCCACTGCAGTTAACAGATTCATTAGTTACTTTGTATGGAATACAAAGTACATAGCAGGAATTATTTCTGGAAACACAGAAAATATTTGCTCTGGGCACACATGCAGACTTTTATTACAGAGGAAAGACATCCGATTATTCATACAAGTACATATTAAACACTTCCAGTTATTGCTCATGTTTACCTGGAAGCAGTGTATTACATGCTTATTTAATTCTCCTCCCAATCTTAAGTTTAAAAACTTACCACCACCATCTCTGCCAACCCTCACACATCCTTTAGGCCCCTTAAGGGCAGCAGACAGGGTCAGCAGCATCTTAGTGGGTCAGTAAGCAGAAGGTACCACAAACTGTTGAATAAACCACAAAGGAGTACAGGAATATTCACTAAATTATTCCCTTTCCTTTAAGACAGTGACTGTCAGCTCATGTTCTTCCAGGGTGAGTGTCAATATCACAAATTTGTCATTAGGAAATTTGATCAAAACCTAAATTAAGGACTCGAAGTCTAGTCCTTTAGGAAATAAACTTCACCACAATTGAAGACTGAAAAGACAACTAGTGCCTACAAATTTGCTACTACAGCTAACATATCATAAAATACACCCTATAAAGCCACAAGGATGATATCCCAGGATTCAGGAGACTTTAATTTACTTCTGTACTTCCTTGTTCTTCCCAATACGCTCAGAATTAGGGCTTTAAAGACACACAGTAAAACTGAGCATCATCATCCCTAACTTCCAGATGACCACATTAATAAACACCCCAGTACACCCATAAGTCGGAAGCACTAATATATTAAAAGAATACTTAAATATGTTAGAGGGATATAAATTTTGTGTTATACTTCCTACAGAAACATTTGTTAGTTGATGCTGCTTCAGCTGCCTGGACTCAGAGCCTGCATGCTACTACACACACCCAAGTGCTTTTGGAGATCTAGACCTCTATCTTCTAGTCCACAGTTCTGCTCTGTTTAAGGAAAGAAATGGGACTTCCCTGCCTTAGAGAAGTTTTGAACATTTTGAACAGAAGCTTAAAGACAGCGTAGAAAGCATAAGGGAGAGTGAATGATGCGTCTGATGAAAACCAAAATCTTAACCTCCAAGCAGGTCTACCTGAAGAGGCACTAAAAGTACCAGAAGTTTAATAGACAAAGACTTGGCTTCAATTTCTTTGGTATTTCCAAAAGTAAACTTCTGAGTAACTCCACTATGCAAACATTTAACAGAAATACATCAAAAATGGAAAGAAACAAATCTATTATAAAAATCTCACATGCATTTTCAGCTAAAATGCCACATATGCTCTATTGGCTACTCTATGTACATACTCTATGTATGTGCTTCTCTACAGCCGGGGAGATAAAGCTGGCACTGACTGAATCAGATTGAGGCTGGTTTCTCGTGTTTGTTACATTCTTGTAATTCATTCATGAAAGGAGAGAGAAAGTTACCTTTACCTCACACATTAGCCTCTGCTGGAAGAACACAAGACTGTGCAACACCCTGCTACCCTGTGGTTCAGTCCAGGGAATATGTAAGCAGCTGTACTGGAAAAGGCTTCCCTTGCTATTTATATTACAACAGAAAATCAGAAAGAAACCAGGAAGACTGAAGTACACTGGCCCACCAGAAAGTTGCCTCTCTATCCTTCAAAACATTGGGATGTTGTTCCTACCTGCTCTGTAGAGCAAAACAGGACACTGCCTCCATCAGAGCTCCCGACATAGAAGAGCTTCAGGTTACTATTATGGGACCTGAGGAGCAGTCCTGTTGCCACTCTCCTCGGCTCAACTTTAACAGTACCTTTAGTGCTTCAAGTCCCAAGAGCCATATCCAATAAGGATGTTCTAATACACTGAACAGATAGAAGGATATTTTCAAGCAATAGTTATACAAAGGATCTATATGGCAACACAAGTCCAAAAATATTAAATATGAAGCTAAAAATATTTAAGAGAAAAGGTTCATTTTATGGCACTTAATATGGTCTTGTTCAAAACTGAGCTGTGTTACAGCTGCAAATCCAGACTTAAGACTTTTTACTGCACTTTGTTAAAGCTACTTTACAAGGACGTTGCACCAGTAAGAGGCAGGAGATTTAAAACATGAAGGGCTAAAACACCACAAAGATGTTAACATTAACACTCAGTTAACCCCTCCAAACCAATTATCTGCTAAATTAGCTGTCAATCTCATGCCAAAGCCATTATTGCTCCCAGGGAAACTTATGTAAAGTGCAATAAGGACACAGTCTCCAACTAGATCCAAAGACATCATGAGATGTCAGTATTGGAGTGCTGACTGGAAGTCTCTTTTTTTATTTTTGGTCTGGTATTTGGTCAATGAAAAATTGTATTTCCCAAGAGAAAGCTAACTCCTCAATATATTAAGTGCATACTTTCCTCCTTTCTATATTCATATAAAAATCTTCTGAAAATAAGTTTCAAAGTCTTTTGAATTAGAAATAATAAGAGATTTCCAAATAAACAAAATCCAACACATCTTTTCCAATGAAACAAGAATATCTGCAAGAAAATGAGATTACACTGGCATCAGATCAGAAACTTGCCGCATCTGACCCTAACACAGGCAAAACAAACTGCTTGCCAAGAAGGTCAGAAGAGGTTTTAAGGTGCCCTATCTTGTAATAATTATTCGTTTCTATTGCATAGAGTTCTACAACACTGGTTCCTTAAAACTATGCTATCCCCTTGTGTTACTCCTTCTACTTGCAAGATATTGGTTTCAAACATGTTGACAACTCACAGCTCGTGACCTGACACTGGCTTACAACATTCAAAAACACACAGGGTAGAAAGCCTGCAGATGGCATCAAGCATCTGTTCTCAGCAAGAACTGTCAAAGTCTCCACTCCAAGCTTCATATGAGATGAAGAGAAGAAAAATGGCAAGATAGTCACAAGTGTTTGACTTTTACAGTCCTAAAAGTGAAAATGCTACTAAAGCAAGAAAAACAGCACATGCTCTTATTTTCTTATGCAATACTCAGACACATTAGGTACTTTATAAGGTGTTATTTGAAGTTATATCGGTACTTAATCTAATTTGAGACAATGCTTGCAGTAATAAGATCACAGTTTAAGTAATGTATGCCAAATGCCTCAAGCATAGGTGGGCTTAAAACTGTGATTCTTCTGTGATATTGAAAATGAGCTTTTAGGACAAGTAGCATGAGAAACAGGGAATGTTACAGGACAAGAAAACTTCTGTGCTGAATCAGAGCAGTTTTTGCAAAACCAGTTTTGCTTACAGATTTTTTCTTAAAAGCACATGACCATTCCTTAAGACAGAGATAACACAAGCATCCTTCCCTTACTAGGCACAAAAAGGTAACTGCCCAAACCACATATATAAGCAGTTTCAGAGAATACAATGAGAAGCAACTGACAGTATCCAATAGACTACAAAAAAAATCTGCCATGGACACGGAGGTCCAAATGCAGAATGGCTTTGTCCAACACCAGAACACTTCCAGCTCCAATGGTACTAACACAAATAAGTTTAGACCAATCAATCCAGGCAGTTGTACATTCTTAGTTTACCAGTAACCCAAACCGCTGCAGAGGGCAGGCACAGCACATATGCATAAGGTAGAACCAATTCCTCCTACTTGCAGCCACAGCATTTCCCATCTCAAAAATCCTACGGAATACCTGTAATACACATAATTACAGCATACAACCTTGCACTCAGCAAGAAATCAACCCATTCACTTTATGCCAAATTACTACACCTCTGTTTGCTCTTTTAAAGATGAGTCCTAACGCAGACACACAACACAACTCCCCCCTCCTCCCCCCCCGCTTTTAGAGGAAATGCCTTTACTGGAAGAAAAAAATTGTTTTACTGTGTCCAGGCCAACCGTTGTTCTTAGGATTAGAGAGAAGGATTACAGAAGCTCATAGTGAGTGAGCACTACTGCTGCTAGACTTCCATACTAGTTGCCAAGTTGGCTAGTTTGAAGCTTACTCTAGTATAACCACAGGAACGGTGATCTGCAACACAGCAACAAATGAAATATTTAACTCAAACCATTTTTTTTTCCTACTTACTAAGAAATAAAAAATTGTAGCTGACTAACTACAGACTTGGCATCTCTCAAAGCAATAAGATTTGCAGCAAGTATCCAAAAATGTACTTCATGGCTGACAGCCCAAGGAACCAATCGAATAAAGTTCAAGAGATGCATTTACAATCCAGATGTTCTCAAACTGTGCTCCATTGACAGTGAATAGAAATAACTGGTCACAGTATACTGCTTTTCCCCACTTCTGCACTACCAGTTTGTAACCATTTTAAGTGGTACATCTTACAAGTACCTCCTAAGTAGCCATGAGCTACTTTGACTATATGATAGCATAAAAACGTCACCACAAAACAGGATGAAAATTAATTTTAAAACATGAATCAAACTCGTGGCCCTGCAGCAGGATGACCTTGATTATAACTCCTGAAGCGTGCAAACAGAATGCCCATGTGTATATACACATACCCTAGATAACAAGTTAAAAAATAAATCTGTCCAACAAGTTTTTTTCTAACCTGATCTGCACATTTAAAAAAAAAAATCAGCAAATGTGGCATAAAAGTTGGCTTAGATTCAGAAGAGCCAGTGGTCTTACTTGATTATTTATAAAAAAACATGCGATAGGATTTTCTAGACAAATGGACTGCAAGGTATAACACTTGACAAATCTCAACTTATCAAAACTCAAGCATGAAAAGTCTCTTCCGACACTTCAGTTACAATTAAAACACCCTGAGGAAAGCCTCGAGTAGTTTAAAAATGCATTTATCCATGCACTAAAATCAACAAAAACACTAGCTGATAAAAAACTGAGGCTTGGATACAACCCTAGCATCCCTCTCATACATAAATGAGGTCTGATCATATCCATACCTTCATCCCTCTTTGAATTTGGATTGAAAAATCAGTAATTGTCAACTTGAATCCCCCTGACACCTACTGACCTGGCAGGTGAGCAAGGAGGCAACTGGGCCCACAGTGGATATTCAGCAGCTGTTGTCACACACATCCCTCCTCATTCAAGTCACAATAATCCTTGTAGATAGGTTGGTCCCTTAGGGGTGAAGGAGAAAGAATACCAAGTCAGATACAGGAAAGTCGTTAGAAATTTAACACCATGAAGCTTCATGACCAATAGCAGAGAAGTGAAAAAACAGGTTGTGTAGTGCACCTTCACATATCATTTTTGTTTTGGATCTTCACCATCAAGTCCTTTCCCCTCACTTGGCGAAGGGGCATTGTTATCACAGGAGCACAAGGTTGTAAGCATCCCCAGAGCAGTCTCAGATGTTTTTTTCTGCTGTGTTTCCCAGCAAGCAGTCTTAATTTAACCGAGTCAGAAGCACTGATATGTCTTTTTTACTGTTTGAAAGCACAGAAGACTCCACCCAAGTCCAGAATTTCAAAGTTTTCCTTTGGAAAACTGCTCTGACACTTCAGTTTGCTTCAGCTTTCTCCCACTGTGGGAAAACTTCTACCCTTGATCTGACATCTCTGTTCTAGTCAGTCACAGGGTTGCTTGACAGCAACGGTCGACAGCAACAGTCTGTACTTTTCTAAATCCCGAGTAATCCAGACAAGCTCCTTGCTCAAACAAAAAACAAACAAACAAACAATCCCCCCCCCACACACACACACACACCAACACATACCACAACCACCAAAAAACTCTATACAGGTAAACATTGGGGTTTTTCCTTGAACCCTGACAATTCAGACTCTTTCCCATCATTTCTGCTCCAAGTAATCATTTTTAATGATGGCCTCAATCTCATCCATGAACAAAAATTAGTTTTGGCCTAGAGGAGAGCTACTCTGCAACATGAGTCAGTGGTTTCACACCAGATCAGCATTTCAGACAATTCTCCTGATTCCTTCACAGGCATATGACCAAACATACTCAGCTCACAACTACTGCAGTTACTAAAAGCAAGGTTCAAGTAAGGCCTGCAGGAATGATTTCCTTAATTCATTATCAGCTCTGTTGGCTAAAGGGTTTCTGAGATTCTGGACACTGCTTTTTGTCCCCATTTTTCAAATGTCTTTTGGCAACTATATACAGCGCGACAGATTCTTTTATGCATGATAAATGCTACAATCACTGCCATCTCCTTAGGGAAGACAGAGTGCTGATCCCAGCTCGAATGGGTATGTAGCTCATACTGAAAATGTAACTCCTCTGCTGCCAGGCACGCTTGATCTTCTGCAGGCTGAGCAGTCACAGATACAGAAGAGCACACATCCCTACCTGCATCTGCTGGACTCAGTACCTTAGAACCGCTACTTTAGACAGGTTTTATCTTTTTGCTGCCCTTTAATGCAATTGTTCTATCGCCTTATTGCTTTTCCCTTGAACAACAGTTTGGGAAAAAGAAACTAAGATAGTTGACTTGTAAACAAATGAAGTTCAGGGAAGAGGGTCTGACCATCATTACCTACCTCTCCATCCCGTTAAGACAGAAGAAGCAAACAGGGATTTTGCCAAACTGATACCTCTAAGTAGGAGCTCACATTTGCAAACTCTCCTCAAAGTTATCACACTCTGATACAGTTGCAAAAATTATCAGTCATTGACACTGTGGTCAATAACTGCCTATTTTTCCAACAGTTGTTGAAGTACTTTTCAAAAGACAGCAAGTAATTGCCTCTAAGGTAGAAAGGCTTTCTCTTCTACAAATAAGAAAAATAAAGCATATGACAGAGAATGACATACTATTCTCTTTTAACTCCCACTTTGGTGCCTTAATCATAAACCTGCTCTACTTCAAGCAGTTTTCCTTCCTTTTCTCCATTGTTGTTTCATACTTCAATGTTTAAGGTTTTTTTTTTTTTCCCCGCCCCCTCCCTACCCCACACCTCATTCCTCCAGGCTATGTTTAAACAGTCTGCATAGTGCTAAGCTTTGCTGCAGGCAAACACACATACAGAATAAAATTCAATAAAGCAATATAAAACAATAAACGTAGACACTTTCAGAACAAAGTGGAAGTATGGCACATGGCAGAGTAGGCAGCCTTTGCTGCTGTTTCAGGGTTTTTTGGTTTTCCATTTTTTTCCTTTTTTTCCTCTCTTTTTTAATACCAAACTCTGCCCTATTTCCTTCTGGATAATGGATTATTTAAAACGTGAATACTCCAAATCATTCATTTCAAACCTAGGCTCTACAGGCAAACATTGCCATTATCTGCTTAACAAACACCAATTATTCAATGCATAATCAAGCAACTGTGCAACTTCTGAATGCCTACTGTACTTGATAATAGTGTCTTCTGACCTAGACAGAGCTGCCCACAGCATATAATTAGAGGTTTCAGGCACACTATGTTATTCTCCTGCCAAATACTGTTCATGCACTACACCTCACATGCTGTTCACGCACTACACCTCACGCATCCAGTCAGACTGACAGCAAACAATATCAGAGCCTGTGAAACGCTATAATAAATTGCATAAGCAAAATTAGTCTAAGGAAACAAAATATCACCACTGCCTGATCTTGATCCCAAATTGACCACTTACAGTTCACTGTTACAGCTTCCTTTATTGCTTCATTAAAAGATCATGATCAGGACAAGGATTACATTACTCTGGACATCTAGAGAGAGTTCCCGTCCTACTAAGCCTAGCGATATAAAAAGTAAACAGATTTATTTTTTTATTTTTTAATGCAGATGAAAACACTGTTTTTGCATTCAATTTTTTGAGTGAAAAAATCTTTGTCCTAGATGACAGCTAAAAGTAAATTTGGAAGCCTGCAAAATGCACAGGTGCTAGGGGCATGATGTCCTCTCCCTCCTCACAAAATACACCACGCAAGCCTACACTTCACAGTCAGTTTTTTCCTCACATGCCTTAACCCCTATGAGAAGGTGTGAAGCAGAAGAAAGTTCACTTATTCACATGTTCACCCAGTTTATTAAATCTCTCTGCTGAGGCTGTCTGTGAAAGTAAGAGCTGACTGTTTTTTAGGTGAGGATGCAGACAATTTCTCACTAGAAAAGCAGTTATACTTACTTTATTTAACCTAGCAAATAAGTCAGACATGCTAGCAGTGACTACTCAGTCACTGAGAATTGGCCCTACCTTCAAGTGCCATACATGGATAAATTCTTCTTTCTTCGCTAGTTTAACTCTATCCAGGGCTTATATAGACAAGCCTTGGCAGGCTACAGCTACTTTGATTGCAGTCTTTCTTTTTCCTCCCCCAAGGGCAAATTTGTCTTAGACTCAAAGAAGTTCTTCAAACAAAAATCATAACAAAGATTCAGAAGAAAAACATACATTCAGTTCAGATGCAACACTGAGCACTAATAAGTGTTTTTCCATAGTTCCCAAACTTTGGAAGAGCACAAGGAGTTGCTAAAAAGCAGCTGTCATCAAGGCACCACAGGGTTTTTCCACATTTTCTACAAAATTCTACAGCTGGGCAGTACTAGCTTAACATTGACAGACTGCAAGAATTTCTGGAGCAAAAGTCTTTAACATTAATCATAAGAATTAGCTTCATCCAAAATACTACAAGATCCAGCTCAGCAAGGACTTTACAGATCCCACCACGCAATTTCAGGTAGCAGAACAGTTTTGCCCAGTGATATTACTACAGATATTCTGCTATAGATCACCAATAGATAGCACACAGCTGTCAGGAGACTGCAACAAAAGCCATTAAATATTTTCTTCTCCCAGCCACTGATCAGTATTCCCACTGGGCAGTCTACTTTCACAGCTGTATACTAAGGACTGGGTTTCCTTTATAAAAACACAATCGATGCACTATTACATACTATTCAAAAACAGTACAGTAGGTCTCTAATCCAGGTTTTCTTAGAAAGCTTAACACAAATTGTCATATTAAAAAAATAATTCTGGATTTACTCCTTTCTTCAGGTAATATCTAAGAATATTATAATACAAGTGTGACCTAGTTATTTCCTCAGCAGTACTGCTTTAGAAAGCTAGGAGAGAGTTTGGTTGTTATGATTTCAACAATAGTAATCTGAAATCAGATGACACAGAAAAAAATGAACGTACAGAGGCTTATGTTGTGACCAAAGACAATTAATCTTCTCTTTTACAGTGCTGAACCTTTCCATATAGGTTATAAACACAAATACCCAAAAACACACAAAGTGCACTAGATTCTTGCTGGGAAGCAGAAATATCAGCAGAATTTCTACAGATGTGCATACAGTACTAACCATATAACTAAAGCTTTCCTAAGCATCAATCCCATTGTTCTAATTAAAAGTTAATTTAGACTGCAAATCCTCGGGGACATGACTTGCCTTTTATCCACATATGAAGAGCGCACAGCTCAACAGACATACTAATCTTTTTTTTTATTTTATTTTTTCAATAATAGGATAGCATGTTTGTTAAGGTAAGAAACGACTGGGAACATGGAACAAGCAGCTTTCACATTCACTTTCCGCAATTCTCATTTGCAGTACTGAATAAACACTTCAGCTGTCATTCTGTTAACAGTTTTACCTACACAAGAAACACAAGATGGGCGCCAAATTTGCCTGCATAAAGATTACACAGTAAGTGGCAACCAGATGGACAGCATAATACCATATGCTCCCTTTAGCTGAAAGGTGGAGAAGTGAGCAAATACAAATCCAGAAAAAAACAGGCAGGCAGGCAAGCAGCAAGACAAATGTCTTTGCAGCATGCCCATGGCACATGCTGGCATCTTCCCTTCCCAGAAGGGTATGTGAACTTTGCTAGGATCCAAGCCACAGGGATATAAGAGCAGCACTGAGGGCAGCTAGGAAAGATGTCCCCTTCCACATAAGCCTTACTAGACAGGACGCATCTGTGCTGATCCAAGAGCATCATGTCCCTGAGAAAAGCCGCTGAACGAGCATGGGGAAGAGTTGGTACCCGCAGGGCTTAAAGGGGATGCTGCAGCACAGGGACAATCCTGCAAGGCCCAGCTGAGGCTTTTCCACGGCAGCACCAAGAGTTTTCAGCAGCTCTGCTTTTCTTTTCGCCCAGAGATAAGATGTCAAAAACTTTTAAGTAAACCCCAGCACTTCCTAGGTCCTGCTTTGCTCCTCCAGTTGGAAAAAGCAATCTGGCCACTTATAACAACATCTCCAAGGAGCACTTGCCCTTTTGAGCTAGTCCTAAAAATAACACCTTTTAAAGTTAAACATTTCCATTTAATTACTTCCACTGCTTCCTGGTCAGAAAGTCCTTCTTTTCAAAGCCAAATAGTAAAAGAAAGTGAAGAACACACACACATTGCATTCAGATTTATGAAGGTGGCAGCTGGTGATAAAGAAAAACAGTAAATAAACACAAGAGAAAACACACACACACCCCACTCAGGGTGTTTTGGTTAAGACATTTGTGTAAGTTAACTTATGCCTCTTGACCCATACCTCACTTTCCTACTTGAAAAAAAAAGTTGCTTTCAAAGCAGCTTAAGTTTATCATTCCAGATAAGAATGTGATAATTTATTAGATGTGGGTTGTAAAATCCACACGGCAATTACATGCTGAGAAAAAAAATATGGACTGTTTGCTAGCTGAGGCACATCACATCTCTCTTTATCTTGGATGCTTATTAATGTTAATTAAAACCTTAAACAGACAGGAACCCCTTAGCTCACTTGAAAAAAAAATTCTGTATTTCTGGAAAAATACTAAAGCATTTCTGGAAAAATACTAAAAATAGTAATAGTCAATACTGAAAGTCTCACTAACTTGAATATGAATTGTATTTTGACAAAATTTTCCATTCCTATTAGTGGAAAAAGCTGGTAGGAAGGCTCAAAATACCAACCTACAGCACTTTCCACTACAAAGAGCTTTGCACCTTTTTCTGAAGTGCTATGGCACTTGCCTTGTTTGCAGGGTCTTTGATGCTCCCTGAAACAGCAGAATACTGTTTCATGCCACTCTAGTCAGTCTAGCTCAAAGGTCTTCCTACTTATTTTGTTAATTAGACATTTGATGTCCTGAACAGAAATCCCACATACATGATGGCTGTGCTTACCCTATGACAGCCCAGTGACAGGCAGTGCATCAAGGAACATTTTGAGTTGCTGAAGCAAGAAACAAAGCAGCCAAAGAGGATGATGAAAGAGGTCAAACTTTACACATCATTTTCCTGGACAGGTTTCTTTATAAGGGAGTTACCTGAAACAGAAAATACTGCTGATCTCAAATCCCACTTATGACCTCAAATCCCACTTATGGGTTTGTTACAAGGCAAACAAGGGTAGTTTGTTACACCTGTATAAAATAGTGTAATTAAGAAAAAAAGATAGTTAAGAATAAAAAGTAAAAATGCATGTTAAGAGGTTCCATAGCAGAAACTTATCTGCAAGAAGGTTAGCTTGATTGGAAGTCAAGGTATTTAAGATCAGGCAAGAGTGTATCTAAAACAGTGCATGACTTGAGCTCTCTATGCTTTGCATTTATGCTTGCAGTTTAACTACTAAGCTCACATCATGTACTATTTCTCCTGCAAATCTTGGACTCATTTGGGGAAAATGATGTTTCAACACAGGCAAAACTAGTTCTGCACTATTCTAAATTTGGCATTTTCTGACTTAAACTCTGCAACCTCAAGATTTGAGTGAATGTTTGTAGTGAAATTTTATGTGTGTATAGCACCATAGGTGCACATGGTACTTTACACGATGCAAGGGAAGACGGTACATGCTGTAAAAAGCTTACAGTTAAATGGAGCAAAGCAACACAAAACCTTAGAGGAGATAAAAAGGAAGCAAGGCAGACAAATTCTTAGGGGAAGAATATTATGGTTCTGAACAAAGCAATAAGTAGATATTGAATTTTAAATCATTTAGTTAGAAATATTAAAGTTCAAACACCTCTATTTCTTACTCAAGTTTACAAGAGTTTGCCTTTCATTACACTCATGCAAAGCCAACAATTTTGATAGGATTATATGGCTGTAATTGAGAACTCATCATGACTCCGTAAGTAAATTAAGAATTGAATACATCACTCATGTCAAGCCATAGCCTAAGTCCAGCAAATAGGTGGACTGAAATATGAGAGACTGAAGTAACCCTTCCATTCCCTTTTGCTCATCCTCGGGCTCCACCACACTAAGACTGGTGAAAAAGCCTTTAATTCGCATTGGGCATAGGCCTCTCCAGCCAAGCAACAGGCATGGGGCAAGTCCTGCTCCATGGGGCTACTAACTGAGGTTTACTACTTTTCACTTGAAGTTTCCCCATGCAGGCTGATGTGAATATGTCACTTGGAGACGACAATGCGTAAGAACAACATGTACTGCTTTAGATTTTTCCTGAGCATCATTACAGTATGCTTACAACCATACTAGCAAAAGGTAATTCATACAGTCTAGATTTGTAGCTGCTCATACCATTAAGGCTAAGAAAAGATTTGCAGCTAGTTTCTACAGGATCCTAGTATCAGACTAGCAGTAGTGAGGAGAATTAAATCATAGTCTTCTTCATGTTGCCACTGCCAGTAACAACTCTGCAAACAGCACTCCATTGAGATTTTTGATAACACACAAGCCAGAAGAGACTCCACCTCACTCTTCTATGACAATGCTAGTTTTTCAGTGCTCATAAGGATAAAGTCTGTGAAGGAAACATTCGGGAAGCAATTAAATCGAGCACCATACTGATGCAAGACTCCAGTCACTACATTTTTGAGTACATAGGCCATACATACATTATACAACACATTTAACTGCTGTTCTACTGCCAGGTAAGGCCTATAGCTTAATACAGAAAACACGCATAAACTTTAGTCACATCACAGTCCTGTAGGGTGATGCCATTAGTCCAACTTCTAATTTAGACACAATCACATGCAATTACACCAAAACCATGCTGGACATTTTGCTATTTCTGCCCATCTGGGCTAGAAGTGATCCATGGTGCAACACTACTATGGTCAGGAATGGAACTATATAGATCAGAGGTGGAGCAGGCAGCAAGCTGATAGCCAGGGGGTTTTAGCATCTCACAACCAAACCCGAGCTAAAGAAACAGTACAACAGCACCCAAAACGTGTGCACACGGTGGAGGTAAAGAAAGGGTAACAGAATTGCACGTATCTTTTACAGGGCACCTTCAGAACTGTAAGTGTGCATATACCTAACCTTTGGGAAGGGACATGGCGATAGGCAGAACGGCTGCACAATGCATCACGTTCCACATTTGCACTGCCAGTCACAACCCGAAAATACTTCAGCTGAGTAGCAGGTTTTCACTAGTACTTGCACTGCAAGTACTCACATCTTCATTTTCTAACTGACCTTTTCATAAATTTCTGAGTCAAGACCTTCAGCTCACCTGCCATTCCAGTTCTAAAGCTGGAAAAACAGATGCTTGCTCTTGCTACGTACTCTGCCAGTTCCTGAGCTGAGCATAGTTGTAACACCACTACCACACCTTAATTCTCATATAACCCACACTTCTTCTCATCTTTGTGCAAAGAAATACCTGAATACTGAGAAAGGAGAACCAATTTTGCAATCCAGTGTATAGATGGCATCAGGAGCTGCAAAAGCTCCACTTTGCTCAGAAATACATAGGTACTGCCCCAGGAACATGGGCTCTCTACTCGCAGAGAAATGAGTCACTTCACTAACTGCAAGCATATCCTAATGGTGCTTAGGAAACATAACACAGCACACATTTGTTCCTTAATCAGCATCTTGCTTAAGTGACAGCAGCCTGTTCCTCATCTGCACTGCCTCATGAGATATACCTTGCTCACAAGAGGAGCTCTCAGCTTTCCTTCCATGCTGGAGGACTTCTGCATTCTATTAATTACATACCGCACTTCTGTGTCACTAATTCATACAGAACTTCCCCAGCATGACCATGACGTTAATAAGCCTTTTAAAACAGTCCTTTAGAAACTTGGATTATCTTCCCAGGAGCTACCAGAAAACTACCAAGTGTCAATATAGCCCCACTGGAGCCCTCTTCAAGCACTACCTATCTCACAAAACATTAAAACCACACAACTCGCTTAAAGTCTTTGGCTTGCACAAAACTAGGTAGTAAGTCCTAGGAAAATGCAGGAATCCCACAGTCCCATCTGAGCACAGGTGCCCTGCATGCAGCAAACAAGACTCCTCGTTAACATTTGCATGCAGACACAGCTACAAATACCCTGCACCTGTGCTCATTTTGCTCCTTTTGCATATACCACCTCTTGCACTTATTCTAACCATGTTAGGAGAATGCTCTGCTCTCTACTAGACACACAAGCATCCAGAAATCCTACGGGAGATGTGTTTAACAGATTTTATTTCTGAGCACAGTAGTCAAATGGGCAAACAAGCTCAGGAACTGCGCACGTTCGCTTATCCATCTCACTGAGTGAAGCTGCTGTGGCCCTCCTGGCAAGCACACCAACCCGGACAGACAGCGCCTTTTATACTGACCACAAAATGTCCCAAGGGTTAAATTGACTCAGTGCTATAGATGGGAAAGGGGAAAGCCCCAGGCTAGGAGGCACGCCGGGCTTCACAGGGACGCTGCCGCGCCTCCCCTCGCCGGGGCAGGTGGCGGGACTGCGGGTGCCGGGAAAAGCTGCAGGTTACAGCAGAGGCTGCGGAGGGGCCCGGAGCCTCCGGCACCACAGCCGCCTCCCGCCAGCCGCTGCCGCTCGTCCGAAGTTGCCTCCCGGCGCCCGCGGCCCGGCCAGGCCCGGGACCCCTCCCCGGCCGCAGCGCCCATCGCCAAACTTCCCCGGCCGCGGCGGGGCTAGCGAGGCAGTCTCGGCCGCCGCCACCCGCACCTCCTTCCCGCCTGCCGCGGGGCCGCGGCAGCGCGGTGCAGCGAGCCACGTACCTGCTGCCGGCAGCGGCACCGGCGCGGCCTCACGAGGGAGCGGCGGAGCTGGGGGCACGACGAGGAGACGCGTCGCGCGCTGCGCTCCCCTCCCCCCGGGTCGCCTAGGAAACAACGGTCGGTCTCCGAAAACCGTTAACGGCTCGCGGAGGGGCGGGGGGAGCAGGGGGGCGTTTTAAAGGGGGCGCGCGCGCGCGTGTGCTCGCCGCCCGTCACGTGAGCCGCACCGAGCCAATGGCGGCGGCGGGAGGCGGAGCGACCGTAGTACTACGGGCTGGGGAGGGCGAGGGCGGGGCGGCCCCGCCCCCTCATAAGAGGCCGCTCCGCCCTGAGGCGCCGATGGCGCCGCTGTCCCCTCGTGCCCGTCCCCGTCCCCGCCGCGAGGTCTCCGACCTGCGGGATTTTCACAGTTCCCCCCGCCTCCACCCCGGGTTACGTAAAGGGCCGGGGATTTAGCGCGGGGCGGATTAGGGAGCGTTGAGTCAGCGGCCCGTCCCGGGAATGTCCGAGGGGGATTACCGGGAGCAAACCCGTCCCCTCTACCCAAAGAACTACCCAAAAGCTTAGAGCGGGGCACGCGTTGGAAACGGGCAAAAATTGTTCAAAAAATGCGGGCTTTGGTGTCTCTTTGTGCTAGATGCCGGTCATCTACGCAGTACTGAACCATTTTATTAAACATCCATGGGTTAAACTCCTTGGGCACCAGTCTGTAATAAACTCCATTCGCCCAAATAACAGCAGCACTGGGCTCTATTAACCTGGTAGGGCACAAGCGTACCATGCGGTTCGGAGAAACTAGACTTTCCAGGAAAAAAGGCAAAATCTGAGGTTGTCTTTTCCCTGTCTTTAGAAAGTTGAGATTTTTGACATAATTGCTTAAGTGAACTCAGATTTGCCAGTGAAATTGAAAACCTTATTGCAAAATAGTCTGTGGAAAAAGCCGACAGCAGTTGGCATATTTAAAAGCACTGTCAACTGTGGTATAAATAGTACATGTCGTATCAATCAAAACCAACTATTTTCCCTCCTGACAATAATAGGTTGCAATAGATTCAGCCCACTGATCTCCTATTAATTCAGATTAAATTAAAAGCAGAATAAATGTGAGAGTAGGATATTTTCCTTTGCTAACTTAGGAAGGTTGTAGAACTTTACCAGTTATATCTGTAACTGAAATTCTGTAAATATTGACTGGCATTTAAAAACAAAATTAAAAAAAAAAAAAACTTGAAATGGCTCCCACGTTCTCTGTAGCCATTCAATTAAACACATAAACATATTTGAATTTATGCTTATTTAAAGCACTCAAGTGCATTTGTGATGTTTCCCTGTCTTTAATATTCCTCCCCTTTCACTATATGCTACTGTACGCACTGACACAGCTCTATACACTGATTTTATATAAAAACTTAAGTCTTCTTCCATGTTTGTAAAGATTATGACAAACTCCGAAGACCAAAACTACCTTTTTGTGCCTTACAAAAGCGAGCTACGTGTGTATGACCAAGAGAACGTAACCCTGCAGATATATTGCAAAGATGTACTGTTGAAATATTTGTTTATAAATATTCCATCTTTCCAAAATAGTGCATATCAGAAGTCCATGCTAAAGCACATGGAGACGCAGTACAGCCTCACGTTCGTAGGAGGGTGTGACAGGTTAGCTAGTCTGGCCCTCAGAAGTTTGACATTCTGTAGCTTACAGCATGACTAAAACACATTTGTACTTGCATGAACTGCCAGCAAAGCTTTCCTGGTCACCTTTGGCTTTGACATTCATTGCTGTTTTTCTTGCTGAGAGGGCACACTTTACCCTGACCAGACTTTTGCTCTGCCTGAAACAAGAGCAGATATTATGTTAATTTACCCCTGTTAGTCTCCTCTCTAGCTGTCCTCATGGCTCCTTACTGCATGTTTTTATTCAGGGTACTTCATCTTTGACCATTATATCTATTTTCTTCACTAGTTCTTAATTTTTAGGTTATATTTTTCATTGTTGTTCTTTTTGACAGTGATTACCTTTTTTTTTTTTTTTTTTTTTTTTTTTTTTTTTTTTTTTTTTTTTTTTTTTTTTTTTTTTTTTTTTTTTTTTTTTTTTTTTTTTTTGTGTGGGCCAGTGGACTAGAAATAGTCTCTGGCAGGTGCTATTTAAATATTACTTTCACATTGTAGTATACCAACAATTTGTCATTTGTTCCACAGTAGCAGCCGAGAGTTGCTAGAAATAGGAAAAAAAATAAGAAATTTTACTTCATTTAACCATTCTAATAAATTGCTGTAATAAATTATTACAGGACATATTCAGATACACAAACAACAAATTAAATTATTTTGGGGCATCTACCTTGTGTGTGCCACTTGCCACATTTGTTCCATCTGTTCATGTGTCAGTAACAGTCCTGACATATGTTAACTTCTTTTAAAATGCAAAATAACGGGTGCTGGAGCCGAAGTACCTGTATGTTTATGTCTCTTCCTCCTGTCTCTTTGTGTTTCCCTTCTCTAAAATGCCACAAATGTGCACGACTCCATGTTTGCACCCAGTTAATGTCACAAGGCTCCTGATTCCCACCCTCCAGCCTGCCCAGGTTCTCCTGAAAGGCAGGTTTGCTCTCAAGCATGTTGGCTTTTCCCTCCAGTTCGGTGTCACCTGCAGTCTGGGAGACAGCTTCAGCTGTTCTCTGCAGCTGACATTTGGGAATACAAAAATTGCTACCCCTTTTTGAGAACAAAATACCTCCTTTTAACTTTCTAAGCCTGAGCAAAGTATCCTGATTCACAAATCAGTGTGAAAAAGGAACAGAATGAAACAAACGTTTTCTCTCCCTCAAATAATGATTTCTTTTAAGGCTGTCTGTATAGCATAGATTATTATTTGAAAGATTAAGCTAAACAAGGGTGGAAGTCTGCAGAACCTGATATCACAGTTGCACTTGCAATAAAAAAATATGGATTTACTGGAAACAAGAAGGATTGTTAACTAACAATAGAGATTACTGGAGGTATGTCTGAAAAAAGAGATTACCATTTCTCACAGAAAATTCTAGTAGTGTATGATTTTTATATTTGTCACTTGTTCTTTCTGAATACTATTTTTCAGAAATGACAATGATCTTCCAAGAAGTGCCTTGCATCTTTCAGAGGGTTATCTATAGAAAACAAATCTATTATTTGTAATGTTGGCATAATATAGAGATTATATAGTTTTATCATGCTACTTTACATACAAGTGTATTATGTTTTATACATTACATATTCTGTTAATAAAGCATTTATCAATGATGCACTCTGCATGTGTATAATAGGAAATTAACTGTATTTTAAAATTGTTTAAATTTGTATTAAAATATGTCATTTGAATGTTATCTCAGTTAAAAGATTTATGCATAGTTAAACCTAATGTAAACCTAAAAGCAGCTACTGGCTAGACTCAGCTCCCATATTAAGACTACAGCTGATGCAGATCACAGCAGTTTAAGCATTATTGCCAGGCTTAATGCATAAAGAGGTTTTATTGGTCAAAAAAGAGGAGGTAATGTCCTTTTACAGCCACAACTTATCTCCCTTTTGATCCCTTTGGTCCTTACCACCACACTAAGCAACTTATCTTCCCTTTGATCTTTGCGTACTCAGATCATAAACATCACAATAAAGATTCTATATTGAAGGAAACCTGGTATTGTTTGCAACTCACGAGACTAGGAACCGGTGAACTTCTGAGCTTTCGGATGATGGCAGTAGTGGGATACAGCTCATGACCTGGGCAAGCTGCTGCAGAGGCTTTCACATCTGTTTCGTGGCTGCTTTGAGGAAAAAAAAGCAAACTACTCAAACATACTGTCAACTTTGTAGAAAACTTACACAAATCCAGTGTTTGGCTAGGTTATTGCTAAAGTATTGTTAGGTTCTGCCTTCAAAACTTTTGACTTTAGCTCTTTCATGGAAGAATGTTAGGGAAGTGGAAAGCAAAGACAGCAGCAATCACCGTTTCCCCTGGAGACTCCTTCCTTCTGCATTATTCCTTATAAAGCAAAAAACGAGCTACTTATTCAAACAGGCCAGTAATCTCTTCTCTTTCAAGCAGTCTGAAGCACATTTTAGTCTAATGCTCACAGAGGATTGTTTGCTTGATAGATAGCTGGGCCATATCTTAAAATGAAATTTAATTAGCCCTATTCCTGAAAACACTATTACTTTTTTTCAGTACACCAATATTTGCATTCTTTGTCAGAGACAGAATGAGATACTGTCTCTTTTTGTATTAAAAATTTTTAGGAACTCATAATGCAGTAAAAAACAATTGTTGTACAAAGTTGTTAGGTGGAATCTAAACAAGCAACAAAGTGTATTTTTGAAATAATCATGTAATTGAAGTGATCTTATTTTGTGGGGAGAGCTTATGTGGACATTAATTAAGACTGTTCAGATAGCAAAGATAGAAACAAATATTTGTTCACTGCATTCTCTTAATCTGCCTGTGCTCATTAAGACTTGTAGTTATCTTTTGGAGATGCTGCTGCATTCGTGGATGCTTGGAATAGGTAGCTGTTAGAGGCACAGAACAGTAAATTTCTTGAAGGGAGACATGGTGAGTAATGCACAGGGGGTCTTTTAAAGATAAATCTAACAAGTCTTTTGTTCAGATTTTTCTTCCCAGCTTTCAGTCCTGCAATACAGCTCACGTGTATTTCTTTTAAAGAACTAAACCCATCGCCTACCTTCACTGCAGTTTTGTCTTTCAGGGAGTCCTTGATCTGCCCAGAAGTCCACTAGCAGTTCTCACGATCAAATAATAATAATTAAAAAAATCCCTTAATGCTGCAGTACCCCGAAGCAGTAAAACGTATGAATTTTCCCATGTGGCTCACTCTAACCTACTGTTTCCCCAGCACAGAGCAGTAACCTGTTATTTCCATCACAGCGGAGGCAGTTGGCATGATACTTACACATACATACATACAGTTCATGTTTCACAGGCCCCGTTCAGCAAAGGACCTGAACACACTGTTAACTTAGTGATGTAAGTGGGACTAGGATATGGCTAATCCTAAACATGTGATTTAAATCCTTTCCTGAACTCATGCCCCGCTTAACAGACCCAGAATATGAAGATAAAGAAGCACAGAACTTCAAGCAATTGAAGACTTAGAAATAGTATCACTGCAGCGTACATATATGACAATTTTAATATACATACTGTAATCTTCGAAGCAAGGTATTGTTATTAATCTCAGTTCAGATGACAAAGACCTAGGAAAAAAGGGTAAACATGATCTTACCCAGACGGCATTTGTTGAAAATGGGCTATACTTTGGATAGATAGCTAAAATTCTTTCAAAGTAACCTAACAGAGTAAAATCGTGACATTTTCAATTCCATGTTACTTCCTGTATCAAGTCTGAGAATTTTTTAATCTTTCAAACACCCCCCATGATAAGGCAATATATATTTGCGCAAGTGTAGAATTCTCTGGGCATGTATTACAATGATGTCTTAAAATAAGCCATAGAGTATGGAAAATGTTGGGTAGATGCACAAATGATCCTTGGAGTCGCAAGTGCCAAGTTAATTTTCAGATGGAAACAAATTAGCGTAACTATATACTATAGTATATAGTTACGTACTATATATTTTCCTTCCAATTTATCAATATATTTTTCTAATGAGTCAGAGTCCAGTTTATTCTTTGTAGGACTCCAATTTGTTACACATATTTGAACTTTTAATAAGAGTGAAAAACTCCAGAGAAAAGCATTTACATACAAATTCATGACTGCCTAACAAGTTACTTACCAATCTTCTTAAAAAATTATGTTGTCAGCAACATTTCTTCTAAATGTTATTTTTAACCCCAAATTGCAACACTTATTATCAGAATTCAAACACAGAATGGAATCACACATATACACATGCATCCCCTTGGATTGCTTTTAGGAAGTATTTGCCCTTCTCTGCTGGACAACACGCTCCCAGCTTCTCTCCTGCTGCCACTGCTTCATGTACGTTGGGCAACGTACAAGTGTGCGGGAGGGAACCAAACAGACCACACAGCAGCCCCATAGTCTTCCTCAAGTCCTCCTGTTCTCTGCAGTCCGTTTATAGCTTGCGAACTTCCCTCATGGAGTTTTCTGCAGGATTAGTGGGTTTAATCGTCTAATTAAAAGGCTCAGCGTCCCCCAGGGGCAGCACCAGAGCTGGAGGGATACATACCTGTCAAGGAGATGAAGGAAAGGAGACATGTAAACTCCTCTTGGCTTTCGTATCCAGTTGTTTCGGCAGTTGGAGGGAACACAATCTAATTCAACCTGGTAAAGACAGAAATTTAGGTTATATAACCTATTTATATACTATTACATATAAAATCTCCTATAGCATAGTATATTAACTTACAGTATATTATCTATAGTATAGTAACTCCTAATCTCTGTTTTAAGAGCTATTATACAATACACAGTTTTGTGGCACATTCTGAAAAAGGCAAGGTAAATGTAAAAGGGTTATTTGCTCTAATAAAAAAAATCTTTTGATCAGTTTCTTGGCTACAGCCTATAATTTTTATGATGCAATTTATATAATTGCATTACCTGAATGTTTTGCATTCAACTATAAATTGCAGTGCTGGTAATTCCGGAGAATACGCACGAGATTGTGCGTGATTGTGCCCCAGTCCATAGCTGGCCTCGGTGTGTGTGTTTGTTACAACCTCACCCACACTGCACTATATCATCCTGCAAATTGGAAGCTTTAGCAGTGCACTGGAATCCAGATCTTGGCTGCTGAAAATATGCACTCCTAGGAGGATTTATGTATTAGGAGAAAACAAACGAACCCTCCAGGACTTTAATTCTGCTTTGAATCACGTTGGTTTGTTCCTTGGTGCCACATGCTCTTGTAGCTGTGCTCGGCTGTGTACACAAAGGAAGCCAAGTTGCGTCTCCGTGAGACGGCCGAGAGCAGGACAGCCTTTGGGTGGGGACCTGCTGCTGCAGGCTCGAGTCGCAGGAGCTGCCATTTCAGACCTCCTCCTATAGACAGGACGCAAAGAACTGGAGAAGCCCTTTAAGGTCCCATGAAAAACAGAACCGTCTGCTTGTACAGTAAGTAAAGCATTTACATTTTTGAACTGGGCATCTACAGAAAGTTTCTTTTCTACTATTAAAGGCTGGAGTAGACGATTTTTTCTAGTAAAGCAGACTGATTTTATTTTATCATTTGATGGTTGAAAGCCTTTTAACTGAGAAAGAACTTTCAGAAGGATGGTACCTCTCAGAAGGGAGAATAAATACTTCATCCCTTTTTAAAGGTAAAAGAAGCAAAGGCTTCTTTTACTGCTCTGCATTTCTCCATTTCTTCCAATATAGGACAGTTTGCCTAAGTATTTGAGAGTTTACTTTTAAGAACAGCATGTACATTTTTAAATACAATTAAGAAATAAAAAGACAACTATTGAGAAGCAAGAAGCTGTTCAGTGTTCGGTCACTCATTTGCTTCAGTAAGCCTTGGCTACACAACTGAATGCCACACATACAAAGAAAAATACAGTGATGGTAGATAGTTATAGAGTTGGCCTGCCCACAGAATCAGTTTCTGTTTATCTTTGTCCACTGAGGATTGATTTCTGTCCAGAGGTCCTACTCCGTTTTTCAAAAATAACTGTCCAAGTCAAGACCTTGCTGAGTTCTGTTCAGCTCCTTGGAAAGGCTAGATTACTAATTTCATCTGATGTCCAGACATGAGAAACACTGAAGTGAAACACGCACTGTCGCCAAGAAATTCTACACAGGAAACTCTTATTTGCAAAAATGCAACAATTCTGCCACCAAGATCCTACCCAAGTGTATAATTATGGCACTCTGAGGACTGGTTCGTTACATGCACTGATTTTCAAGGCACATAAGAGGATTTAATTAGCTAGCCAGAGAGATAATGCAGATTTCCTAAAGCAAGAGATGCTACAATTCTGCATAGCCATGGCACAGTTTTTCAAGATTTTCATGGTTCAAATATGTCGCAGTGTGAATATTTTTAATCTGTAGCGGTGCTCTTAAAGGTTCATTGAACTTGACAGTACCCTTGAATGTTTGCTGTTAGCTGTGAATTAATGAAACTTGGATGTAACGAAACAGGATACTGCTGCATAAGTACAACAAGCGCCTTAACAGCAAGGCTGAGAGATACTCACATACCTCTTTAATCAGAACAGAGGTGGGGGAGGAAATCAATAGGATTAATAGAGACATACTGAATTTAAATGTTTGTCTTTAGGTGCCGTTTTAGAAGAATAGCCTCTGACACCAAGAAAAAAAGTTGTGGCCAGAATAATATGCGAACAGGTAATTTCTTTCAAGTCTTTTTGCTCAGGGCATGAGTGTGTGTGTGTGTGTGCGCACAATTCACTAAAATTGCAGTGATTGCCACGGGTGTCACTGGGAACTTCCAAACTGGTTCTCACCAGCCAGTGCCGCTGGCTCTCAGCAGAAAGTTTGCTTTGGTCAGTCCTAAAATCTGGGCTTTTGGGACTGATTAGCATACAGTCCAAAGTTGCTTGTAAGTCAGGAAGCACAAAGCAGCCCCTTGATCTTCAGTCAGCATTCCCCCTCTCCTCCTTTTGTTTTAGCAGACTTCAAGCCTTCAAGCTTAGGCAGTCTATAGGATTTTAGTCCCTGGACAAGGCTAGACAGTTGAGTCAACACCTGGGGTTGTAACACTGGGGGTTAAGGTTTGTTTGTCCCCCCTCCCTTTTTAAAAAAAATAAAATAAAAAGGACATGTGGGTTACAAAAGTTTAACTGGGAACAGACAAGACAGTATAGGGACAGTGCTCTGTGCATATCCTCAGAAAAAAACACTTGAAAAATCAAGGTATTTAGAGGCTGCTGTTACCTCTGCCAATTCTAACTATTCACAGTCTGAAGTTACTAGGAAAAATCTTATTTAATTCCTCAGGTTCTCTCTGCTGCCAGCAATAAAATAAAATTTCATCTCTCAAATAGAGGGATATATAAAAATATACATGATGCAAAACAGCATTTCTATAGAGGTATTAATTGAAAGGTTTTTTTTTATCACCAATTGTCACTTGACTTCAAACTTTTCTATCTTTACTATACTAATCAGCATAGTATACATGTGACTTTCTAATCTAAAAATGCAAATTTATGTTTAAAGTGATTTGTTAACTCATGAAAAAAGTAATACATTCTCTCCAAGTCAAATACAGATTTCCCTATCAAACAGGCTTAATAGAATCAAAATAAGAACAGGGATAGCAAGTCTGGTTGTGTGAGCTTCTCTCGGCAGCAGATTAGAGCACCTCATAAGCTTTACTCAGAGGAATCACACTTCCCTGATGCTGATACAATTCAGATTTTCCTTGTCCTGTACCCCTTCTGATATTCTTCAGCATCAAGGATAAATTTAAAGGGATAAACTATTGCTTCCATACACCCCTGCCTATAAACAGAGTTATATCTTTCACGTTTGGTCTAGGCTACTGTATTTAAGTAAAGCAGGTATGGATTATGGTAATAATGTTGAATTTCAGCAAGACCCATTACTAATTAGTAATTAATAATTTTCTTCTAGTGTTACAACCACTTTAATTTTATTTCATTAAGTCTGTGTTCTACTCTGTACTGGGTCACTCTTGTACTTCCAGCAAGTAGCAGCAAGTACTGCTATTTTGTTCATATTGGAAATATATTGCTGCTTACACAAAATGATTTTAAGAGACTTAATAGTGAACTTGTGGTAAATGATTTGCCAGCAGGCAAGCACATAAAGCTTTAGAGTTAAAATAAATTTTCATTTAACTTTTTACAGGGTAGGGCCAAACAGTTCTTGCTTGGGCCACATCCTGTGCCACTGCAGCAAGGTCAAATGTGAGCAGACTTTCCAGGAACAGGATGCACATCTCTTGCGCGGGGTTAGGAGTAGCCAGTCTTTCCAAGTACCCTTAAGTGTCACCCCTATTTCATGCACAGAGCCTATAGGACTGTCCTCATCTTACAACCACGCTTCTTCACATTATCTTTAAGAATAAAGGGGAATATCAACTTTGTTTCTTGAAGAAGAGATAAAAACTGAAATTCTTCATTGCTTTTAAATACTATTTTGTGCAGAACATATCTTCTAAAAAATAGCGAGACAGCTGAATTCTTATTTTCAGAACTTCTGGAAGAAATAACAGCAAAAACAACACTTAAGGTGAGAGGTAACAAGTAATTCTCAAACTTGTGATGTCAGAAGACTGTTCTAGTTTTGTTTTGACCGAGGTAGTGATTTAATAGGATTGAACATATATATAAAAATATATATTTAAAAAGATCTCAGTTACTGACATACTAAACTGATCATGCATATATGCAGCCCAACTTTCAAATCCGACCTGCTTTTTAAGACGGTGAAACTTTGCATTTAGATATGCTATTTAAGCATGAAATGGCCAATGGCTTTATGAATGCCAACATCAGTATCCTAGACTAGATGTTTTATTAGAAAACTTTATTGGATTTAACATTAACAATTCATAGTAGCAGCATATTGGGGAAAAAAAATGTTGGAAGTTACACCGTAACAGGCAGTTTTCTGCATCAGTGACACTTAACAGGTAGGGTTCTCAGTTGATTGGGACAAAATTGGTGGTGTCTACTTAGGCAATTACCCCACTCTTGATACAACATAATCACTCTCGGAACGCTCTGGCCCACAGCTGGGAATATCATGGGATTATCGCTACTAACCCTGAATCTCTCACAGAAACTAGCTCAGCTAAAGACAATTTGTGCCACAGGAACAGCACAAACCAGACTTCATAAAGGTAAGCAAGCATGTGAATCTCTGTGCTCAGTATGGTCTGTGGTCAGGAAAGAAATAACATAGTGGAGAATTCAAAAGTTCCTCTAACTGCAAAAGGAATTGCTTACATTTATTCATATAATCTTGGTGCTTGACATCTGGTATGGTGATACATTTACAATGGCATTTAAACCAATTTTGTAAGATAGACAACGCTGTATGCTGTTGGCCTGGAAGGCAAGACTGATTCCTTATTTGTTCATAGTTTCAGATAGCACCCCTTCCTCCTTTCTCCTCCCAGAAAGTGTAATTTAAGATTTCTGTTTATTGATGAAAGTATGCAAGTCTATTTTACTCTGTGCTTTGGTTTTATTTTTTAGATCATGAAGAACTCTGTGGCACTAGTTATGGATCTTTTTGTCTAAATGGAGGGATTTGTTATATGATTCCTACTGTATCCAGTCCATTCTGCAGGTCAGCAAAGCTAGAATTTGTGTTCAAATACTCAACATCAGCTGTTTAAAAACTACTTTGCCATTTTGCTTAAGAAGTTACTGTTAGAATATATGAAAAAATACAGATTATCTGTGGCTGTCCCAAATCCATTAATTCACGCTAAGTTTATTAACCTAGCTCGCATAGAGATGGCAATATTAGAAAAACAAACATGTATATTTGATCAAAAGTAGCTGCTTGCAGAGGTAACCATAGTCTGTTATGTATTCATTCACGATGATATCTATATTTAGACCATATTGCCTCCCTCATTACAGTACAGAAAGGCACAAAATACCCTTCACCTCATGGAGAGCAGACTGTAGCAAAGGATTTCAGGAAGGCAAAGAACATTTTTCTTTCAGATGAATTATACTGCAAATTTTTTTCTAACACAAAAATGGTGTGACCTGAACAAAATGAGGAGGCACAAAAAGGAATATAATCTTTTCTGGTGGCAGCTGAGGAGATGACACACAAATCAAGACTTACTGTGTCCTCTGAATCTCACAAAACACTTGGAGGGCAACTTGAAAGTGACAGTCAAATCTTCTTACTAAAAAGATATGAAGGCAGCCTATGCAGATAGTTCTCACATCATTAGGTCAAGGGACCATTTTCCCTTTTGGAGCTCATGCAGCACACTGTGGATAAAGATATACTTCCTGTCTTTTAGATAGGCTGAGAAGGCTGAGAGGGGATATGCAGAAGGCTGAGAGGGGATATAGAGAAGGCTGAGAGGGGATATGATTAACATGTATAAGTTGATGAAGGGAGAATGCAGGGAAGAAGGGGACAAGCTCTTCTCATTGGTGGCCAGCAATAGGACAAGGGGAAATGGGCATAAGCTGAAACCCAGGCAGTTCCATCTCCAGGTGAGGAGGAGGTTCTTCACTGTGAGGGTGACAGAGCAGTGGAACAGGCTGACCAGGGAGGTTGTGGAGTCTCCTTCTCTGGAGGTCTTCAAAACCCGCCTGGATGCCGCCCTGTGCCACATGCTCTAGGTGTGCCTGCTTGAGTGGGAAGGTTGGACTAGATGATCTCTAGAGGTCCCTTCCAACCTTGAATACTCTGTGATTCTATAATTTTGCATGTGTGTCCCTTTCTTATATAAATACAATCCTATCTTATTATTCTATTATTTACAAAGACATAAGAAGATTCCTAATTAAGTTCTGATTTTTATTTATTTTTTTCATTCACTAGTTAGGAATTATTGTTCATCAAGAGAAGTTATGGTTAATATAATAAGTGTACTTGGTATACTAAAAGGCATTCAGAGATATATTAGATAACATTTAAGGATACCACCTTCTATTCTCTTGGAAACTTCTGTTCCCTTTTTTTATTTTCTTGTAGTATCTTTCAACCTTGAGCTGTAACTTATGGTAATAGGGTGAAAAAATTGAGTAAGACAACAAAGTCTCTTAAGAAACTCCCCATTCTATAGATGTTGCTTTTGCTTTTTTGGTGACAGCTCAGTTTAGACATGCAAGGTCAAGCATGTAAGCCCCTGCAGCTGGTGAGGGCAGTAAAAAACTATTTTGTGATAAATGCCCATTTAAAGACATGCACAGCACATCACCATCATAAGTGTGTTGTTGGATGTCATACAAAGAACTATATCCAGAGAAGAGGACAAAACTTAAGAGGGCTTGAGCTGCTCAATCAAATAATGATTTGTTCTAACTGCTAGACCTCAAACTTGTACCGCAGGTACAAACACTTACCTCTGAGACCTCAGACATTTCAGATGAAGTAAAAAAGACTACACACATGCACAGAGTAAAACTGCTAAAAAGCACAGGGTATTTTTAAGCAGGAGTTCCTTCTTCATATTGAAATGTTTGCTATATTAAAAAAATGTTAAAATAGCTTCAGTTTTACCTTCCACATTACTCATGCTAATACTGATTGAGAAAGGGTACTTGATGTATTTGATAAAATAGGTGTAAATATAAAATAAGAAATATTGTGAACAAGGTAATAAGCATAGATGACTTCTCTTTTAAAGGGCTCTGAATGAAGTCACTTCTAATTCAGGTGCTAGAGGATTTTATGATCTGCGGAACCAGAAAAGTAACATTTTAAGAGCATATCTGCTCAAGTAATCTTACGGCATATAAATTACCAAGTATTTTTCCTATGTGCCTAATGTTTGATTATGAAGTTATATGGATTTAAATAGAAGCATTCTATTTAAGAATGTCCTCATTCTAAACATGTCCCTTAATCAGTCAGAGAAGGCGGCTAATTATAGATGAGAAAGGTTTTGTTTACACACAGAAATCTTAGTAATCAGCAGTGATGTGAATAGAAACAACAGAAAAAAAATGCATCATTATTCAGCAGAATTAAGAAAAACATTTGCTGCTTTAAAACTTCCTTAAAACCGGCATCATCACCACATACTTGCTCAAAGTTTTTAATAGGGGTTACTGCTGGATCCCACTGAAAGCCTCAAAGTGTTGCTCAAATGATCACCTCCAGCCAACAGAAAAATTGGGTTAGAATTTTTAAGAATCAAAGGCTGAATCACTGGAATTACAGCAGTGAAATGGGACAAAAATAGACTGGTAAAGCTGTTAAAATATAAAACATAACATATGCTTAGAAGAGTTTTACTAAACATAGTGCAGAGTAGCCAGTGCATCACTGTTATATGTAATTCAAGAAATAGAGAAATTGCATAATTCTTTAGGTACATATTTTTTTTTGTAGCATGCTACCCTGCTAAGGGCCAGCTGTTTATTTTTGCACATTTCAGTTATGTTTAGCCCTCAGAACTGGGTCTATGATACGGATTTAACAGAAACAGAGTATTTGTTGACCATTTCTGCAGATTAGCTTTTTAGCAGATTTTAAATATAGCTGAGGTATGTTAAAGCATGAAGCTGCTCAGCTGCCACCTTCCCTTATTCCTGCTCTAATACTGAGTTAATGTCCCCAGCAGTGGAAGGTGCACCTGTCACCACATCCAAGGTGGACACAGGAACCTTCAAACGTACTAGATAAATAAACATGCAGCAGAACAGAGAAAGATGTAAAATCAGCTGCCTCAGGTGTATCACAAAACATGAGGCTGAAAGACCTTTGCCTCAGCATCTGATGTACAGCTGTCTCCTAATCATCAATTACTGGAGTGCAGAATTAAGTTAAGATTTTGTCGTCTGAGGGGGAAGCTCTCATCTTTCTGTTTTCATCTTACATAACATATTTTTGAGAGCTTGCTTTATGTATTTCAGAGAAGATATGGGTGGTTTTTCTGTGAGCACTAAACATTTCAAAGTCGAACACAGATAATGCTTACTTTAAAATGTGCTGTCAGCACTGATTTTACAAGCCATGAACCTATTTTAAGGTTGCCTGTTAGAGAAACTGATAAAAAGTCTGAGAAATAGATGTTGAGTATAAAACTATATGATTTCTTAAATTTGATACCAGAAACAAAGTTCAAAATTTGAATAAATAAAAAAATCCAGCAGCATTAGAACAAGAAGCCAGCAAGTAGTAACCCAGTATATCTACGTGCAAATGCATCTCACAGCTCAAGAAAATCAGAAGGGTTATTTCAGTCAGTGGCTCTCTGTACTAGAAAGGATCCAAGCTCTTGCTTTTGTGCTGCAAAAGGGGATCCCTAAGAGAGAGGCTGAAGTGATAATAGGAGAAGGTGGCAATCTGGTACCCTAGCTCCCTGTAGGGCCTTACTGATGGCACAGTAGTAGCAGACAGAGCCTGGCCTTCTTGTTAGGAGACCTAGAAGGAGTAATGGCCAGGACCCACTGCATTCGTTCCTTGATCAGCAATGTCACCCCTTACTCTGACCAGGACTGATAGCCCTTCCCCGTGATAAGGAGCCTGCTTCTCAAGAAGGATGTCCTCCTGTGTTGGGCAAGATTTGGTGAGGGGTATCCTGATACAGCCAGTGTACCCAGAGTGGTTGGAGTGTCCCTTCAGTGAGGGAAGAAACCTGAACAGACACCTCTGTGCTGTAGAACTTCAGAAGTACTTCATGCTAGCAAGTTTATACAGCCAGCTTTCTAAAGAGGACCTTTCAACCTGTAGACACCAGAGCCTGGCACAATTGTTAGTTCAGGTAGAGCCACACAAACACACTTGCTGAGGCAGGAACAGGCAGAAGTTAATGGAGAAGGCCCTTCCTTTTGAGGAAGGGATGATATTCTGCAACGAGCAGCAGCTTCGGGTTGTATTCTGGTTAAGTATTGCAAGAGAAGATTACCAGACTTAGAAATCTTCTGCACAAAACTCCTATGTAGAGTTAAAGGGAATTTCTACTTCCCTGGACTTTGCTTCTACTTTAATTTAGTCATTCTCCCACCTTTCTTATACTAATCCTACAAATCCTATGTAAATCCCTTCTCTCTCTCCCCCCAGTCCTTGTCTGTCTGTTTCTCTGTAATGAATCCTTCCTTTCTCTTTTTCCAAATGGCTTTCCCAGAGAAGGATATACACTCGAAGTCTTCCAGATACACACAATGCAAGCAGCTAGTGCAGGGCTCTGCCTTCATCTGGGCTGCTACTCTTTCTCCACCTCAAACTCTGCTTGTCTGGTACCCCAGACTCTTGGGAAATGTCAAGTATCTAGTTAGTATTTGTCAATTCTAGCCTTAGCTTGACAGGCACAAACAGAAGTAAGAATGTGTACCTAAAAATACAGCCATAAATATCAACTTTAAGATTTATTTAATAAGGCATAAAGATAGAAAGTACAATGTTATCTATTTATGTGTTTGAGAGGTATTTATGAGCTTTACAAGGACAAATAACAGCACTACCAGATATTATAGCAAGTCATGCCACATAAATACTGAGCTAAGGGAGTTCTAGGGTAAAAATAACCCATTCCCTCAACTTCACTCTAGCAGTACCACGAGTAAGAGTTGCATTTTGCTCACTATGCATGTGAATGCAAATTTCAAGTAGCAGTCTTGAAAGTTATTCAGACACAAAACTTCTCAAAAAGCCACTTGAGGCTTCCAATAAGAACTGTCATTGCGTTTTACGGATTTAAAACCTTAGATAATATTTTCCATATTTACAGGATGTCTGGATAGTGACTGGATTCAGCCAGCCAACCTTTAAGAGCCTTCTACACCCTGCAGATCAGGGCAATTTTTAAGCACTCAGACATGTGACCTGAGCTGAAGTGGCAATCAGATAACCCTCAGGGTGTTTCTTTTTCTCCCCCGACTAGAGTTCTGTATTTACAGCCATCTTTATCCACCCAGAAGCATCCAGGTTTTTTCCTGACTCAAAATCTAAAAATCTCTTATTATATAACACTAAGACATAAGACTCCATGTGCACATTTGAATCACATCTAGCTCCAATCTTAAAGTCTTATCAGATCATATTTTTTTGTAGCACCACTTCAGTCTGAAAGAAAACGAAATCTTTTCTTCTTACCCAAATCAGATAAGCAGTGGATCACTTGCACTGTCTCAAACTGTGGCTGCATACAGAATGCAGTAATGCCTTGTTTTATTGGTGGGCAGACTAATATGCTTATTTTTTAGTTACTGATCAGATCATAGAGGATCAATACAATTTCAGGTCCACTGGTCATACCCTGGCATCATATCAGATGCAATTTATTTTCTTCCACCTCGTATTGATCCTGACATAGAATATTAAGCAATACAGAACTCCCTGTGTTGAATGATTCTGTGAATTTCTTTACATATATTCATTATATCAGTGTTTCCTCTATAGCACAGCTCCTGCCATGACTTTATGGCACGTATTTTAGGGTCACCTCATGTGAATGTATGTATTTACACAAACAATTCCTTATATGCCCACACACATATGCGTTTGTGTGTGTGCAGAAGAGCTTAAGCCTGGATGCCATCCAAATTGGGAGCTTGCAGCCCCACAGCTTTACTCAAACATTTGAAACCTGTTGTCTTCCAGCTCTGATGGAATTAGACATGGGAATTTCTTGGAAGGCGAAAGAGCCCCCTCTCCACCCTTTAAAATCTACTTTACAATGCCACATGGTGAGATTATTTAAAGCCAGCAGACAGCATGTGCTGAAACAGCATGTGCAAGAGCAACACCTGGCCTAGCAACCACACAACTTATTAGAGTAATTCCCTCTTTACAGAGCTTAGAAACAGGCTTCCCTACCTTTTGCAGACATCCATTGAAAGCACAGAGGCACATTTGTCTGCCACACTGGAAACTCAGAGCACCTCAATCCTAAACTCCACATTTCGCTGTTACAAATAGGGTATGTTACAAGTATGAGTTGCTATCAGCCTTTAAAGCCTCTAAGAGCAAGCCTAACTACCTGTAGGAGACACTAGACAGACAGCCTGCTCACGTTCCCTGATGGAGGGGATCTTACGTGAGGCTGGTTTTCTGCCGTGCCCCAGTCACTGTGCATTGACTCCACTGAAATTACTAGAGCTCTGCTGATAGACAGGACAAGATCTTTTGGCTGAGGACTCCTGCTTATTCTTAAGGTTTATCTAATTTCTTACCACTTTCAGTAACACACTTCAGCAGAAATCTTTCCCTCTATTGACTGCCTGAAGACATTTATTGCCTTTATATAGCCAGTATATCCCTTCTCCTGCTTTAAACATCTGCATTGGTGACTTTGTAAAAACTGGTGCATCGTCACCTCTGCTTTCAGAACTGCCCTGGCTGTACAACAGGAGACCCTATCGGTAGAATCACACTGGCCATAACTTTGTTTACAGAAGGCAAACGTAACCACACAGAGACACTGAGACACAGTCTCAGTTTTCCTGTTTCTAGGAAAGCCACTGCACCCTTTTTTATTGTTGATCATCATCTCAATTTTTTCATGGTCTATAACAGAACAGAAATATTGCTTCCACAACAGCTCAGCCTACAGCATCACAGTAGTTCTCTAACCCTAGCTTTTTAATCTTAATTCTTTCTAACCTTAATGCAACTCTTCTGGTTAGGAAAGCTGTCCCTTCCTTCCCCGCTTCACTTTTCCTTTAGCCCACTGACTTCCTGCTCCTTAGGCTCATTCTTTAGAACTTACCCATAAGCTTTAGTTTGATGCCAAAACCTACTTATTTCTTCCTTCTCCTTTAACTTTATTCTCTCCTTTCATTGGAATTCTCTCCCATTTTCATTGGAATTCAAGAACACTTGTATGAATTTTAAATTCCATTTTCTCTTTCTGCTTTTCTATTCAGCTCTGTAAAGCATTTTTCTCTCACTTTCTTGAGAACAATGCACCACTCAGACTACATTTCTACTCTTAAAAATAGTCTACAGGTATTTCAGACAGAGGCCACTGAAATGCAACTACACTTACAGTTAATATCTGGAACATTATCTCCAGCAATCAGAGCACGCTCTGCCTACTCTTCCTTCTCCCAGCAGTCAGATGCAACAGCTTTGAGAAGTCTCATGTTGTGCTAAATAAGAAGTGGGTGCTTGATCAGCAACACAGCTTTAATGCATGGTCATTATTATATCCACATTAAAAAAAGAAAGAAAAAGAAAAAAGAAAAATCCAAAGCTAATTTTCAGAGGCAGGGAACTACAAGAAATGGCAATAATTCCCTGTGGTATGGGTACAATAATCCACAAGCTACAGAAGGTGGTTCTGGGAGCCACATCAATCATGCATGGCAGGACACTCCCAGTTGGTCTGGTTTAGCTAAGCAGGAGATCTTTCCTTTGACAGCTCCTTCCCATGCGCTTATTGTCCCCAGTCTGAAATAGGGCCTTGCTGCTGTCAGTGGCAGTCGAGAACTTTGTATTACAGAGCTCAGCCCATTGGCCTCAGTTGGAGCTTCAAATTGCCTGCGTCACAGGCTATGAATGACTCTAGTGCCAGAAATAGCAAGATTAATCCAAATAGATGGAAACAAATGTACATACATAAAGACACACAGGAAATGCACTGGTTGGACGAAACTCTCCCTTTCTGCAACGTAGTGAATTCCTTAAGAGAATTTATCAGAGCAAGCGAAGAATGGAAAACAAATGAAGATTAGTTTAGCTTCTACCTACATATATTTGATTCTGTGTGAATTACTAAGGTATTCATTTTATTTATTTTTATAGTAAAGGACCACATTTACTGTTATAAATTCAGGTCTAGGTCCACAGAGTACAACATAGGATGCACAGCAAGGTGAGCCTTGCACTCGCATCCAGCAGACACCCTACGTGACTAGGAGAAACCCCAGTCCCCTCCACTTAACAAATAAATCCAGCCCTGAATGTAAACTGACTCTACACTGAAGGATAAAGCAAAGAACAAGTCTCAAGTTTCATTGACATGTTTGCAAAATATATATTGGTATAATTTGAATTACTGGTCTCATTAAAAGCAGCATTTGGCCTTTTTCTCCCTCACACAGTCTATCATAGTTGAGATTTTACACTAGTTTCTCATGGATGGCCCATTAAAATGGATCATAATTCAAATGAGGGAACAGAAACATGCAGGAGATGATCAGCAAGTGTAAGATGAATTTTAAGTCTTTGACATTTTTACTAGACAAGATTCTTTTTGTAATGTATTATTGAGGAATTACTTGTATAATTCAAATATCCAGTTCTCTCTTCACAAGACTACCTTCGGTTGAAAGCACAGTGATCAAAGGCAAACATACTGGCTGGCTAGTATAGTTTAGCCATACCATGATAAGAGCATCACCACCAGATAGGTATGCTTAAGAAATCAAATTCTATTCCTTTCATGAATATGCTTCAACTGAATATATGCAATGGAAACAAAACACTGAGCACTTATGCAATAGTACAATAATTAACAGAAAATGAGACAAATCTTTTTAAAGTTTTTCATTTCCTACAGCCCATACTTTATCCAAGATATTAGTGCCAAGGAGAACACTGATACTTTGATTAGCATCTAAACTGTTTGTTCCTTGACCGAACAATCCCAGGTGTATTTTTAATGTGGAACTATGACTTCTAAATGAATATTGGTATTAAATGGTATTATTGCCTATCACAACAAAATACGCAACAAATGCTTGTGTACATCGGAAAGAAAATCCATGATCTCTGCCTATCCTCAGCCAGCCAGCTCCAAATCCAGACTGCTGTTTTAAATCTACTTAGGAGATGTCAATATAGAACTTGAAAAAGTGTTTGCAGGGGGAACTTTTGCTTCCTCCACATCTTGCAATACAGCGTGAATCTTCCCTTTAGGAGAAGCTTTCAGAAGGTTGATGCCTAAGATGGGCATAGCAGGGAGGCCTTTTAGCTAGGTCTGTCTGGACAAGGCCTTTCACCAGCATATGAGATGCTTTGGAATGAGTTATTTCATTACAGAAACTACCATCATAACTGCCTTTGCAATTTGTAAAGTGTTTTATGTGCACCATGTGTCAGTGAACTACCATTTCCTTGATCTATCATAACTGACAGTACAAGCTCTTTATGAAGAAAGGTAAAAAGCTACAGGCAAGCAGGAAAAGAAAGCGTGACTCCTGTGCCTGAGAGGAGAGCCAGTGAGATGAGGCACCTCACACTAATATCCAAAATCCTGTGGAGGAAATCCATTTAATTGTGAAGTATATCATGTACACTGCTAATCCAGAGACTATGTTAAAGAGAGATAGTTTAACATACAAAAGCATGGCTCAGAATGTGAAATGGGAAGATGTGCCAATAGCCTTTGCTCGAGAAATATGGTCCAAGTGGAAAATCCGTAAGAAACTTTATTGCAAATACAAGTTTGAGTTATGTCATCACAAGAAGTTCTGCTCTCCTCACTTAAAACTAAAATACGCCTTATGCTTCTTGTATTAGATGACAAGGTACAGTCTAATCCATATAAACCTTGGTTTCCCAGGTGTATTGAGAATTACACAGGAGCCCGTTGTGAGGAAGTTTTGCTGCCCAGCATCAAATCCCAAACAAAAGGTGACCTGTTTGCAGTTTTCTTGGCTTCAGTTGTTCTCCTAGGAGTTCTTGTAATTGGAACATTCTACTTCCTTTGCAGGTAAAAGTGCTTCAGAGTGCTGAAGCTATTCAATCAAGTAGAAATTTCTTCTGATAATCATGTACTAATTATTTGAATGTAAAACTATGCAATGAATTATCCATAAGGTCTGTGTGGTTATTCAGCATAATTAATGTGGAATTCTCAACTTGCCCGTAATATTTTACTTCCTGGGTTGTAGTGTTCAAAATATCTTTTCTAAGATACTATCTACAGTTGCCTTAAAAAAAAAAAAAATGTAATGCACCCGTTTCTGAGTTTTTTATAGTATACCTGGCTTTAGAGTTAACATTTGAAAGCATTTGTCTAAAGATGGATAAGTAGAAGCAATTTTCTAGAGTGATTACAAATCAAAAAGTCTTCCAATAAATTGTACTGGCAACTAAACCAGGTGGGTGTCATTAGCTCTCAATTCCTTTACAGCTCCTGGCTTGAAAGAAAAAAAAAATAACTATGGAAACAGTTACTGGCATTAATACAACCAACTGTTAATTAACTGTTGTAATCTGTTTGATGCTGCTGCTTTTTTAAAGCAGGGAATTGGTACACTTGACTAACCAGCATTTCCTCTAGGAGAATTTGTTTGCATAGCTATACATCGAAATACTGGAAGTTAGAGAATTGCAGCAGGCTTCGTACAGGAGAATATCGTTTCCCCTCAAACATTCACTTACCTACAGAAGGATATCAGTAGATGCTTAGATACCCAGATGAAGGCTTGCCAGATGCCAGGACAGACCAAGCAAAACTCATTCAGACATTGTTAATATTACTGTTTTGACATACTTATATTTATGTCCTGTCCTATTTTTGGCTTAAGGTACCTTTTGCAAGAGTTTATACTGTCATAATATCGTTAATATGCTCTAAGACTGCTTAGTAGCACCTCCCATTATTAACTAACCCAAATATACAGCTTCCCACATGCTCTCAGTGTACTCTAGCACAGCATTTCGCCTTAGTTTTGCTAACCTGTACTTCTTGCAATTCTCTGTTCTTCTCTCCCTCATATCCACATCGTCAGCTCAACCTTTCCCCATCAGAGTCTTTCAACAAGTGACCTCTGAAATAGCTTGTCTGGTTTTACTTTGGCTGCTGTCATGGAAACCAACTGGATGCCAGTTTTTCCCATAACTGAACACAGTTGGAAGAGAGCAAGACCATCTGATAAAAATAAGATTTTGTTTCAAAAAAGTTGTTGTAGAGAATAAACCAGGATTAACTTAATTACAATGACTTTACAAAGGCTGGGGTGTCAGCAGTGCAGCCCAGAACAGTTGCTAACAACTTACAAATTGCTGGGAAGTTTATGAGATACAGTACAGTTTTAACTGAACCGAAACAATTCATACAAAGCTCTTAAAACTATTTGTATTTCTTTAAAAGTAAAGCTTGTCTCTGAGAAGAAAAACATGGGAAGAGAATGCAGAGAGAGTAATCTATTACAAGATCCCTTTCATATTGCATATAGTAAGATAAGGAGAAGGCTGGAAAAAGTCACCTGAGTTTTATTGAGAGAAAGCCTCACACAGGGAGCTCAGCAGCTCAGAATAACTGCAGTTACAGGCCTGTGCAGCTTTTCTACTGCATGGTTGGAAGGTGAACCTCAAACTATTTCCTTATAGGAGGTCAGTTTACTCAGGTTTTATATAACTGGCAGAACAAGTAGTGAGCCTTTAGACTAGAAAAGAGCAGTAACTTGATCTTAACAGTCACTCCTGAATCTAGCTTACCTACCACACTAGTTTTCCAAAACTCATAAAGCAATAATTAATTGGTCTAGTCATAAAGAAAAGCACAAAACCATCTAAAAGCTATCCTTACCTTTAAGCTTCAGAAGTCTGACATAGCAAGTTCATCTTCTGCTTCAAAGCCTGCAGAAGCACTTTCCCTTGAGAAATCCTCTCTCTCAACTGAGGTGATCAATACATCAGAATATCTGCAAAGTCAATTCTTAAATTAAATTAAGAATTTAATTCTTAAATCTGCTTCCATCTCTTAAGCTATATAAACAAGGATGGTCGTTAGCAGCTGTGGTTAATACCGTTATCTTCAGATTTCCCCAGATTTGGCCTATCAGCTCTAACATGCAATTTCAGGAGGGTCTGGAACAAGGGCTTGTAATGCTTAGTAGAAAGCTTCTGTTATCCTTAACTTGTCCTTTTGACAGGCTATATTAAATAAAAAATATTAGAGAAATATTGTGCTATCAGATTTCCACTACTACACTTTATTAACAACTATTATGTTTTATCCAGAATCAAAAAGTACAGGATTTTTTTTTCCTGTGTTATTTATCAGAAAGCAATTCTGTGGCTCTTTCAGCAGAGGATTAAGGTGTTTTTAGTATAAACAGCACTGAGTGTTTTTAGTATAAACAGTAATAAAATCCAGAGGGTTGCAGAGGATCAAGGATTATTAGTTGCAACTTAGTACAAAAAAACAGAATGCTTAAAATTGTACACCAGATCTATGTTAGAATTTAGGAAACTGATGCTCCAATTTCTTCTCCTTGTCATCACTTGTATCCCCCTTCCTTTCCAAGTTTTCTGCCTCTCCGGCTGCACGCCGCCGTGGCACATTTCAGGACTAGGCATGTGTGTGGGTGCAGTTCATCTGTGAAAGCCTTTTATGGTCCCAGCAAACACACCCATGCAGCAGACCAGGATGGGCTAAAAGGAGTTCATTGTTCTTCTCTTTCTAAAGCTGTATCTTAAGTAGTGATGAAAACAGCTTATAAAAGAGGAGGATTGGATAGGAAAAGATGTGGGCAAACAGTTGTAAACAGTTCTCAGTTTACATTTAGCCAAGTCATCACATTTTGATCAGCTATATATGAAAATATTTTCTACAAAAATAAACAAGAAGGTGTTTTTGAGCCTGCCAGCAATCTCCTGTCAAGCTGAATCCATTTTGTATTTGGTTGTGTACTAGGATTCATCAGCATAGTGTGTTTTAGGAAGAGGAACCTACAAAGAAATAAAAGAGAATCAAAGACACAGAAGAAGCAGGCAGTATCTGACATGGCTAGGAGACAGTGGTAGAATGGAGAGAGAAACAGAGGAACCTAATGGAAGATCTGAGCAGGAGGAACTGTAGAGTGGGAGGGGGGAGAAAGAGTAAATTTAGAAGTGGTTCAAAGACTGGAGATGAGAAAAACAAGCAGCTTAGACCTGGGAAAGATGAAGCTGTTGAAGAGAGCACAGCATGTTTCAGGTATTTGGTGATCATTCCAGATGAGAAGGAATTGAGGTCCTTTCTCCCTGTCACAAACCATACAATACTATGGACTTTGCATGGGATATGAGCTGCTATGGAGCTCCTCTTTTACACATTTATACTCTTTCCTGCTGAAGGCCTTACAAATTTTGCTTCTTGTTTTAGCAGGTTAAAACAAGAGCTGATGGAAGTTCAAGTAATTCTGTTTTAGACAGAAACAGAGACAGTTCAAAGACAGTGTGGCTGTTTTGGGTGAAGGGCCTTCTGAAGGAATCCTGCCTTGGGGCATTTTAGAGATCCAAGCTGTTTCTTAAAACAGTGAACTGAATCTGACTTTACTAAGGATCTGTTTTGCCCTGTGCATTATCATGTCAAACAGCTGCAGCCTTTCTCTCACCTCACACTTAAACGCTGCAAGTCAAGCTGGTCTTGTCTGGGTTAAACCTCCCACTGCCAGTGCCCAGTGGGTGCTTCAGCTTTGGTTACTTTGTCAAGCTCTCTCCAGGAATTTACTGCTTCATGGGCAATAAAAGTCTCTTCTGTGTCAAAGAGGGATGCGCAGTCTTCGGAGAGCAGGCTCAGTTTTGCGTGCTACACTCACCTCATTCAGCTGAGCTCCTTTCTCCCCTTTTCACACCCAAATCCAGACCGAGCTGCTCTCTCGACTGCAGCAAACACACAGCACACACCTCTCCTTTGACCTGCCCCAACAAATGGCACCAATCAAGCTCACTGTAGCGTCCCGGGGAAACCAGGAAAGTTTTCTTAACTCCTGCTATTAAATTGTTACTGAGATAACGAATGGCAGATTTCGCTACCAGCAATTCAAGAGCCAGCACAGGCCCATCTGGTTTTCTTCTGTACAAGGGTTACCGCAAGAAGAGCAAAAAGGAAGCCGATTAATCTAGTAGAGACTCCACATGAAATAACTTCTATTTAAAAAAAAAAAAATAGGGAGAGAGGCCTGAATGTGAAATGCACAGCTTGAATGTGAACTGCACAGCTTAGTAGGGTGGAGAAAGCCCTAGGGAGAACCAAAATACATCTGTGATTCATTTCTGTAATTTAGTAGTCCATATTGAAAGGGCAAATTACTTGCTAGATAAGTATATATTCAATGGAGAGGAACCGTGCCAGCCAAAACAACGGGGTCCAGGAATACAGCCGCTTGAGCTATCCAAGCCAACAGACTTTGTGGAGGAGTTTCTAGCACCACAGGACACAAACTGGACAAAGAGGGGAATAGCTCATGGCTCTTCTCATAGCAGCAGATGTCTAATTTCTATTAAAAGATGGAAGGAGAAAGGAAGAGATTATCTCTATTTAAAAAAAGCTTTATCTCCCGAAGAAAGTGTGGAAAACATGGTAGTATTGATATTCCCTTTCCAAATATAAGAAACTTAATAAATCAAAATTTTTTTTGCTGCCTCGTAACTACATAATAAAGAGTTGAGAAGTCTGGCTGGAATAGGAACATTAACTCCAAGAGCGAAGCCATTAGTTCTGAATCCTTTTCACGCCTCTGATCTCTTTTATTATCCCTACACGCTTCCCAGAAACGTGGAATATTCATTCAAATGTAACCACAGGAGACCTGTGTTGCTTTTTCTTCAGGGGAAGCATCACTCAGTTAATGTGTATCTTCTCTGATATGCTCTGAAATCTTTTTTCAGGCTGTGTGTTTTCACTCTCTGTTGTGTTTCTTTTCTTTTGTTTCTTATGACCAGGAGGGCTGCCGTTACGCGGAGGAGCCCATCGGAGTGCGGCGCCAGCCTGGTTGAGACGACGCGCAGCAATGGCTGCAACAGTGAGTGCGTTTGAAGTGAAATGACTCGACTCTTCAAGGAAGGCAGGAGACAAACTAGTAAATCCTTCCTTTTTTTTTTCTTTCAGAAATAATAATAGAATAAAGCAGTAAAGCAGATGAACAATGGGAGACCAACATGCAGAGCAACCCTAATTACATAACCAGTGAAGAAGAGGGTGTAGCAAGCACGATGAAAGAAGAAAGTAAACTAAAGTAGGAGGCTTTCTTGCTGGAGAAGACCGCAACCAAAACATGAACAATTGTATTTATTAGCGTTTCCTTAATTTTTTAAAGGCATATCAAATTCTACAGAAATTAGTACACATTGTATGTTTGAATTTTGTGAGATTTTCCAGGACAAGTGTAACTCATATTATTTGTAAAGTGATCATATCTGATTTTTGGTTTCTTTTTCAGTCATGCACAGATAGAAATGTGGAATAACTTGGAGTTTTACTGCATGGAAAATAGTAAATAATCCTTTCTGTTTTCACTTTGTAGGAAATTTGAGATAATCACAGGGTTTTCCCCACAATGTAAGTATCATGAGATAATGATAAGAATTTCTGATAGGACTGACCCTTTTCACAGTATCACCTCAGAAAAGTTGTGACTGTCTTGATTCAATATTTTCAATATTTATCCTTGCTACAAATGTCCATGATATGGATTGTTTCAGGTATCTCTATCAAATGTAGAGGAAAAAAATAGCTTTCTCCAGCTAATACTGCTTCTTTAATAGCAAGAAAACATGAGAGTGAGGTGTGGTTATTAGTGTACTGAACAGCTTCCTGGCATAAGATTTCAATTGAAAATAAAAGAAACTGTAGAGACGCTTATAATGGTTAAAAGAGCTATACTGGGCAGAGTATTTACTCTTTGTTTGGTATATGTTCTTGGTATTCTGCAGAGTACCTTCCATGATGTTTTTTCCTTTTGCCCTGTCAGTATCTCCTGAAAATCTCACTACTCAGAGAGGATTAAACCTTGCCTTAAATTTTACAATTGATAGTTCCTATAATGGAAGTAAGGAAACCTATTTACCAGGTCCATTCCTGAAACAAAATATTATCCAGCCAAATGTCTTGGCTGGACAAGTCATGCCCTCTCTGAAGATGCATTTTTTTTATTTACATAACCATTTGCTGATCACACTAATATATTATATATTACTATCTATTATATATTATAGGGTTGTATTGAGGAGAAAGTTAATTGAAAAAAATCCAGGAATTGAAAGGAAGAAAAATGCAAAATGCTTATTTCTTATTTCTGAAAGAAAACCAATGGCGTTATATACACCTACAGGTGCAAAGGAAGATTTGAATAAGCTTGTTTCCCTGGGGTGCCTGCTATATGCTCTGGTGCCAGGAAAAATAGTGTGTATTTTAAATCAATGTAGACAAGAGCATAGTAAGACAGAGAAGAAAGGGTATTTTTTTACAGCCTATAAGCTAAGAAGTGAAAATCATACAGTAATCAATACTAGAAAACAAAACAAAGAAATTCATTACCTTCTAAGGACTCATGCCAGAGAAGCTGTGGTCCAAGTGAAAGTTGAACATCTGCAGAGAGCCTCTAAAAGAATCAAATCAGTCCCAGTCTCGGGAGGTCCTGATCCAGACAAGAGCTCCATTCAGTTTTGCAAAGCTTTGAAAGACCACTTTTGCCCCAAATTAACTGATCTTATATCTTATTTTTTGAACTTCAGACCATTAACAGATACTCTGAAGGAGGCTGCTAATGCTGTTTTAAAGGCTAGGAAATATAAAAGTGATTTTTTCATCACATAGGAACATGCCACTGATAAATATAGAGCTTAGGGGATGTGCAGTGGTATTGACAGCTACATGAGAATCAGTGTTACTTAAAATACTGTGCATAGCCTCAGTGACAAATAGTCAGGGAAGATTGCTGTTAGATAACATCCATATGTTATTGAGCGTGGGCCACCCAGACTTTCTAATGGCAAAGTTCAGAACATTACTTTCACTGAAGAACAAAAAGTAGACACCTTAAGTGGAAATTTAGGAAGGAAATCTTAATAGAAGATGCAAGAAATAAATGGACTGAAGTACTCCATAAACTCTTACAACTCTCTCAGCTTTCCAGATAGATATGAAGTAGTAATTCACAGCCACCCAACTTGTTTGCATTATCCAGGAAAGAATTTGTACCAAAATATCAAGCTGATTAAATGAAAGCATGGTCTAAATGCAAACAAGTCCATTTATGAAACAATCCTGTCTTTGAATGGAATCCTATTAATGGTTCTGATTCCTTCAAATCCCTCGCATTTGCAAGCATTTCAGCTTCTCAAATAAGTTATTCCAATTCACAAGCCTAGTGAATTCGTCTTTCAGGTCAAAATGAGAGTAAGCTACAAATTCATTTTAAGTTGGCCAAATGCCACAGAAAGTACAAGGTAGCCAACATTAAAGCTAATGTAATAAAACTGTACGAAGCCATCTAGCAATGCTTGCTTACAAAATTAAGCAAGCAGTCCTGTGAGCAATACAGCTAAGGAAACACAGTTTTTCCACGGATCAGATCTTGTGGCTGGAGTCAGAAGGTGTTACACACATGCAGAGAGCATTAAAAGGGCCTCTCTTTACTTGACTCCCATTTTCATGAAACATATCAGCTCTTGGCATCTTTGAACTATCCTCCCAGCAGTTTAAAGGGTGAGAGGAAGTGGATATCAAATGGAGATACACCGTGAGAATGCATACACGTAATTAATTAGCAACCACATGTAATATAATTGAACAATTTATTCACAGTGCTAAGGCAAAAAAAAATCTTTATACCTGATGGTTACGTTTTCCTTCCAGAATCTCACAGTAAAAATTTCTTCTTAATGTGTTAACCGAAAATCTTAGAACGGTCACAAAATACAGAGGAAGACATTTTATAGACCTAATTCAGAAGCTGCTTATACACTGTCAATATATGTATTTTTTTCCTGAGTGGTACAAGTGAACAGTAGGAGCAAAGATCAATGAAAGGTGAAATAACTGTGGAAAGAAAACAAAAGGCTATTTCTGTGCTGCATATTTTTTGACTTTTGTAATTAAAATGTTAAGAGAGAAAATCACAGGGTAGCCTGCTTGGTAGTGCAGGGTTGTGCTGCCCCTTCACCATTTACTGCACAGAAACACATTTTCTTTTTCCTTCTTATGACTCTTCTTTTGTAAGGAGTAGCAGAGAGGCTTTAATAACACAACACAACTCCTTTTTTTTTTTTTTTTTTTTAAACAAATGAAAAGCAGAGGAAAAATGGAGGACAGAAATGTTACCCCCCCAGCAACTGCGCCTGTGTTGTTCCTTCCTGCTGTTAAGGGTGCTCTTACAGCAGGAGCTGCCAGAACTGCTAAAAGCCAAGAAGAGGGAAAGCAGTGAGTGCATCTAAAGGGATAAAAATGGCTGTGACGTTCCCAGCAAAATCCATAGCAGGAGGTGTATGTCCAGGAGAGGGAGCTGCACAGCAAGAACCTTTGCCAGGGTGGATACGGGTTTAAGGGCAATCCAGCTCTTTTGCACTAAAAAAACCCCAACATACAGCCTCAAAACAAAATCACGTTCCAATGGTATTTAGCACCCTTCAGATTCAAATGGCATGAGGCTATTTCAGATAAAGTTCGGAATGACAGTGCATTAATTTAAGTGGCGAGAACGCAGGCTATATTTAATGTAAGTTAGAGCAGTTTCTCAATAGTGAAGTACCAAATACAAATGCAGATACTTAATGCAAGCAGATTGCAGCTCTGTTCCGTGATTGGGACTGAACTGATACCCAAAAAGCCTTTCAGCAGGAATTAGTCCTACAGCTATCTAAGGGTATATAAATAGAACTTGCAAATGTGGAACTGGAAATTGCATCAGGATATTTTTGGTTTCATTCTCCAAATTAAAACAAAACAAAAAAAGATTTCTGACACTTTTAAGTGTACCTCTGTGCCAGGTTATGTAGCATTTGAACTCTACTTTCAGGCACAGACTCTTCTCAAGTTATCCTCTCCAGACAAGTGTTTGTATTTTGACCACAAGTTTTGTAGATGCGGATGATGAGATTAGAAAATGTAGCTGAGCCTCCAGTGGAGGAATATTTAGCGGGGCTCAGTTATGCAAGCCTATGTTGTACTCACTGTTCTCTTCTTTCTATGTCACGGCAGTCATGGCTCTGGCCGATTTAAACAGTTCTGACATTTTCACCAGTTTTGTAGAGTCTAGCAGAGTTCCTGTTTTTTGAGGGGGAGGAGAGAGATTAGTGTTGACTCTCACTGTTGCAATATGGAGAGCTGAGCTAAGACAAGCTTAATTAAAAAAAAAAAAAACCACACACACACAAAAACTGTTTCTAACTCTTACAGTTGTGAAAAATTATCTTGAAAAGGTGACATGAGTGACACCGATACACTGACGTGAATCACTATTGAAACATCTATTTTAAGCTGTTTGTGCTACCTGCTCTCTCCAGCCAGGATCTAGCTGTGAAATGTAATGATATTGGTATATAAATTGTTTTTTACCAGTGTTGAAATGATTTAGAAGCACAAAATTGTAGACTTGGGAATGAAATTTGTGTCTCTGTCATCAAAGCCACTCTAAACTTCTTTTTCCATCAGCTATTTCTCTACTAAGAATTCAAATACAAGTCTCCCGGTAATACAATTTCCAAAGCCTCCAAACCTCCCTGAAACCTTCCTTCGAAACCTAAAGTTTCCAGGTTTTCACCATCATTATGTGCGAATTTAGAAATGCTCCCTACCCTGGTATGAAATGCAGACAAGCACAAAAGGACATAAATCATTACAGAGTGTTGCACAAGCAGGTGTTTCCTTGACCAGAACTGGCCAGCACCTGTGGAAGAGGAGCCAGGAGCAGCCGGTTCCTCGGGGCCGCGCTGGCACCCGCGCCTCGCTCTCGCCCAGACAGGGCTCTCAAACAGGAACTACCCAGAACTTGGGCAAAAAATTTCAAGAACTGTGAGAATCACATCCTCACGCTTATCTGCCCTGCTTTCGTGTGCAAAGAATGCCTTAGCTATACTAAGATGGCAGATGTTTTAGAGATCTACCAAAGGCTCATGGTGTAAAAGGAATATCCAAACCAAAGTCTCAAAACTGCAACAAATCTCTGCTGCATATAATCATGAAAAATAATCACATTTCGGGGGGTGAATAATTATTTTCTTAATGTTTGGAGAGTGCTCTGAGATTATAATATAAAAGACCCTATCAAAGAACATTTATATTACATATTTGCTATCCTTGTAACTTCTCAAAATAAAAAAACTTCCAGTCATGCTAACTTCCAGTCTCTAACTTCATTTTCCTGTATTATTCCATGGATTAAAACAAAAGTAGGGTGTGAATGTCAAGTATTGCAGATTTGTTTTCTGGGTGTTCTCATAAATGCTAGGTGTTGGGAAAACAAAAAGTAACTATCAAACTTCTTGTCTTATATGAAGATTAATGAAAACAGATTCGCTACTAGAGAAAAGAGGTTCTAAGTTTTCTTTTTTTTTCAAAACGACCAAAATAAATTGAGAGCCTAATGACACAGAGTGATTCCTGAGGCAGATTTTTTAGCTAAAATTAATACATTTAAACATATTTTTTCCCAAAAAATATCAGTTAGAGGTTTGCACTCTTACCAGCCATGTCTTTCACATCCTGGAAGTCGGAGTTTAGCAGCATCATTTACACATCTTCGTTTACTGTTCCCTGCCAAAAGGGCCTGATTCAGGATGACTCACTCGTTGGTTAAAATAAGGCTTGTTCCAATATTAACTTGAGCTAAAACAAATCTTCACACACAGAAAGTGACAAAAAGTGTGCTCTCTGTCTTCGCAGTTTTCTTCACCATTTAAGCAAATTTGTTTTCTGACAGTACAGTTATTAAAATTAACAAAAATTGTCTCCTTTTCATCAGCTCATTCTTGTCTTCTTACAAATGCACACTGTAGAAAACACTTCTTAAGGGGAGGATTTCTAATTTGTACCTAGATGTTATAGATCATGTAATTTTGCTTGTTTTTGTACTTTTGACAGCACAGTTCACTTAACCAAAAGAGGCATTAAAAGGAGTATTGCACAAAATCTTGCATTCAACATATGAGAAAAATATCACTTTTTTTTTTTTTTTACATTTTACAAGCTACCCTGCTTTCCCTCCACACATGCTTTTTCCTGCGGGTGCTGTGCCTTTGAAGGTTTAATTTTATCAACATAACAATATCCAGTTGTGGTCACTTAAGGATTAAATATGCTTACAAGGAACAGGTGACCATCAGCCCTCTTGATGGTGCAGATGATTATTGTCAGGGTTCTCTTTGAATGTTGTTTAACAGCCTTGCTATTCATACTTGCCTCAATTGCTGAATTTAACTTTTTTGCATCTCAAAAATGGATAGTTGTTTTCTTGAGAGGGAGAGGTATAACTCGCTGTACTGTAAAATTTGTAAGTCAATAATTAAGAACAAGCACTGGCTTTTGGCCTGCTGCATCAAGCAAGAGGTACAAGCTGCCCTTTAAGCAGATGTATTTTAGTTTCACTCAGGAGCTGTTGCAGTTTAAGACCACATGACGGCGTGGAAGCTAAATGGATTTCGATGCCAAAACATTTTAATCGTAGCTATATGCAATTTTATGAGTTATGAGACCTCTGTCACATGAGAGTGCCCAGAAGAGACACTATGGGGCAAGGTAGTGGTCCCAGCCACTCCGGTTCCTGGCGTCACTTCTCACACCGCAGCACAATATTAAGTGTCCTCCTGACTGTGGGCAAACTGGGTGTGGAGAATCCTGCTGCTCATCGGCAGGTTCAAACGGGCTCTCATGCTTTGTGTTGCTGGTGCTGGTGCTCAGAACCTGCCTGCAGCAGGTGCTTCTGCATACCTTTTACTGCTGGATGCTCAGGGGGTCCTCTGCACAGTTTACCTACTTTCTGGGGCACTCGGTTGCTTTTCTGCTGTTCAGTTTTTAACTCTAAATTGGCAGAACGACACACACTGCAGTCTTGGCTTTGCATTTAGAGTGGTAACATAAAGGTTATTTGGTTGTACAACAGAGCCGAACACTCTTTTTGTTAAACTGAAAAAAGGACAGCTGACTGATTTGGCTTTTAGAGGAATGTTGAAATAATACAAATCAAATCTTAGTTTCTTGTTACTGTTACTTAAACGAAAAGAAAAAGGAGGAATTCTATTACAAGTATACTGAGACTACAGCAAATTTACTCCTTTGAACTCTGTAATAGTAGATTCCAGCTGCAGAAATCAAAGTAAGTGACTGGTGTAAAAGCTACAGCTTAGAGAACTCTGGAAAAACCTTTGTCCTTCAGCTGAGATAAATGAAACACAAAAGCCAAAGAATTGGCGAAGAAGTGGCATCTAAATGCATCAAAGCCAGCTGTTTCATGGTCCACAATTTCTGAACAAAAACCAAAATGCTTCTGAAAGGAACCATCTTCTGTATAGGAACTTAAAGACACTAAGTAGAATCTTCATATTTAAGCACTCTGGATTTAAAAATGAATAGGGAGTGTGATGCTGCAAGAGATCTGCCAAGAAAAGGTGACCAGTCCATTTTCACTGCATAAGCTCAATATTCTAGGACCAAGACTGGAATTGCTACTACATAAAAAACAACGGACAACTTTTCTGCATCAGGTATTTAAGACTCTTAAAATTCAATTCTGATGGTGATACAGGTGATTTTATAACTGGACATCTCTTCAGAGATTCCTCTTCTCTAAAAACAGAAGACAACGTACTTTTGCTTATGTTAATTGTTTATTTAGTGAGTGCTTTGTGATTGCTATCTAAAGATTTTCATTCATGTTATCTAGTAAAACAGTTTAGCTTTGTAAACAGGACTCAGTCTAGGCAAGTTGCACATTTCTTGAAATAAAACCCAGGAAAAGGTGGATTTCATGCATCAGTATCTCAGTATGCATCAGCAGATCTTCCAGATTGTTTTACATACATAAATAGATAATATCAAAACACTGTTTATTTCCACATGTTGATATTTGGATTCCAGCTGCTATCTGTGGAAATTTTTTCTCATCTTAGAAGAAAGTGGCCTTCCTCAGTTGCCAAGCTGCATCAATTAAAATTTACCTGCATTTCACCTGCTGATGTGCTTACAGGATTATGCAAAATGCAAAGCTTCCCCATAGCTACCATATTAAATGCTATGCAGACTACAAGATTTGATAATGTTAAGAAAACGACGTTTCAGAAGGTGCTTTCACTGCAAGATATCCACTCTCCCAGACTTCTCAGTTTTCTGTAATGAAAGCAAACAGTTCACTGGTGCATTAAAAACATTTACACTTGGTTTGCTTTAGTTGAACCAAGATGAATAAGAGTCATAACTGTAGTATAACCATGAAGCAGGTCCTCTTTTATGTCATTACATTCTCTCAGTACGAAATTCCCAGTAACTATTCGATCACATCCTATTTCCCCATGTCCAAAAAAGCCAAAGAGTGGAACATTCGGAAAAAACTTCCTAAAGGCATCTGCTTCCATATTCCTTTTGGTTTTATAATGCCGATATCCTCTGCCAACACAGGCGAACATGAAGCCAACGGTGTTACGCTCAGGGATGTTCGCTGCTTTGAGGCGCTGCATGGCGGCTTCTGCTGTCCTCTCGTCAGCTACGTCCTGGTCTAACAAAACGGTGGCGCTCTGGATCTGGGGACCACTGAAGGCCAGTCCGACCACCCCGCAGGCATCGCTGGGCTGCGCGCTGGTGCTGAAAGGCAACGCACAGCGCGTTACAGGGGCTGCCGGGGCACCGCGGCGCTCGCCTAGCTCCTGCTGCAGCCGACGCGGGGCTCCAAACTGACAGCCTCCCGAGGGGATTCTCAAAGCTCCTCACAGTTCAAAACGAAACATGACACCTCCAACATTGTTTTCTTTAAGCACAAAGCGAATAGTAGAACTTTCCTATCCATTAGCTACTTGCCAACTCGGCAGTTCACTTAAGTCACGGCTCTGTAACTCCAGCTGAACTATGGACAAACGGGAATGCTCAGAATTCAAATACTAAACCTGGGCGGCAATGAGTAATGGCTGCAGGTCCATGTTGGCTCAGTCTCCCTGGTTAGCCAGGACAGTGGTTTTGGTATTTACCTATTTTTGCTTTATTAATCTCAACTGAATTCTTCCTGGATCCCAGTGAAATAGTTGGACTTTATTTGCTTCAAAAGGTACTGTTTTACTTCTGTGAATAGACATCTCCAGTAAGGAAGGCTATTGTGTCTACAGTGGTTTTGCGCATTTGTGTGTTTTGCTTGTTTGTTTGATTGATTTTTTAAGTAATAAGCTCAGTAACAGCACTGACTTGCAGGGATGTTTGGTTCCTGGCTCCTCACTAGTCACAGTGTTTTTGTGCCCAGCACTGTACATGTTTTTCCTGTTTTAAATCTTCTTTAAAATTTAGCTTAAAAAAGCTACTTACTGTTCAGAGATCAGTGATGTAAAACTCTCCACTTGTCCCCCAGCAAGGATGATACTTTTTTCATTCAAAGGATTGACTATTTGATGAAGAAACCGAGTAGCTCCAGACTTCCAGGAATTATAGCCAAACAGAAGAACCACACGCAGATCTGGATTATTTTTCAGACCTAGTATTAAAAAAAAAAAAAAGAAGTCAATCCTTTTATTTTTAAGATACTGACTTCTAAAGTCCAAGCATCCTGTTTAAACCCATCCACTCTTCAGAATAAGGGAAGAGCAGAGGTGCATAATTATCTCAGTGGCTTTTGCAGTCACCAAATGCTCTGTGTGTGGGGATAGGACCCAAGCTGCTCATTCCACAGAGTTCCTTGCTGGACCCTAAAAAAAGCCTCTTAACAGTTTACAAAAGCCCAGGTGAAATGGAGAAGAAATACACACCTGCTTCCGAAAATTTATTTTCATCGAAGACCCTGTTCTTCAAGTCTTTAAAAAAATGGAAGGTTTGGATTTTCACCCCATCAATTTTGGGGAACAAAAGAGCAAAGCCAGCTTCACCTTCTTCGATTTCTTGAGGTCGATTGCTGCTTGAACCCATAGGGGTAACTACAAAGACACACAAAAAAAACCCACAACATCTTGCGTGCTGTGATTCCAACACTTCTGGCAACAGGTTTGTTGCCCGTATACAACATGTAATTTGTCCCCCATGACCACAGTTAACAGGAGATTTTCTTACACTGGAGAGACAGAGAGAAACTGAGGTAACAAATTAGGAAAAAAAAAGTTTCTAGCGATAAAAATGAAGTACTAGAAAAAGACCACCAAGTGAAGTTATGAATTTCCACTCTTACTGTTAATGCCTCTTGCTAGACCAAAACAAATGGATTCACACTGAAGACATCACAGACCTGGGACCTCCCTGTACAACTCCTCACAATATAACTTTTAAAAACATATGCATACTCAAGAAATATAAAGTAATTACACTAAGGTATCAACTAATGAAAATTTAGAAGCAGTCAAGACATCTACGTGAAGTAAAAGTTTAGAGCACCCGTGTGCTTTAGCAGCAACAGCGTGAATTCCTTCCCATTGAAGCTAGGACTGAACAAGGTGGCAGCAGCATCGGGTAATAATCTGTGTGGACACTCCATTCAGCCTGCAGGACTAGGCATGCAAAAATACGTGGAGTTGCAATAAAGGCAAGTCTGAAAAGATCTGTGATACCCTAGACATCTTTAACCTGATCTTGCATCAGATCTCGCATCAGATCACACATTTTTGTCCTACCTACAATCCCTGGGGTGACGAGTCCAAGAACTTGGCATCGCTTTGGCAACAATTTTTCTAGCTCAATCGCCGTTTCTTTACTGTTTCTTTTTCTTGCTGTTAAAAAAAGGGGGGAGGGAAGGAGGCACAGAAATGTCAAAGGCGTTAAAATCTTACAGTTAATCCCACCCTATTTAAATAACACTCCCAATCAACAACTGCCCAGTAAACAACTTGGCAAACCTGTATTATCTGTAGGGTACAAGGCAGAACCAGCACCCTAATCAGGATGAGAAAATAAATCACTGCACACTCTTGTGTGAATGTAAAGCCACACAGAGCCACATACATGGGTGGATTGCACCTCATAACACGAACACCGACCTGTGCAATCTCATTTTTTTGATGAAAGATTTACTTTCCTCTGAAAGCCAAATGCAGAGAATTCTGTTTCAGTTGATGTAAAATAAGTAATTTTAACAGCTACCTTTCTTCTGTTCGTGACACTCCTCGTGTCCACTGAAAGTTTCTGCATCTGCTATGTAGAGCACAGTTTGTGGCAGCACATGCACCTTCTGCAAAAAGACGCAAGGGGCAACATTATGCTAGTGAGCTGTTTCTCAGAACATGCCTTCAACAGAGACATAAGCTAAATAAAGAAGGGGAAAAAAAAGTGTGTGTTGGGGGGGGGGGAATTTCTGAAAGACAGAAAAAGCAGGGAAAGAGTTCACTACATTCACTTTTGCTATTTCCCCAGCTTTGTTTACACGGCCCCTCTACAAAGTTGTCAGCAGCTAAGCCTCTGCAAAGCCCTCGTTAAGGAGCTGAGGGCACCTCTGCCACAGCAGCGGAGCGGGGCTAGGGAAGGGGAAGCGGCCGCCCCCATCCCTGCAGACACCGGGGCCCTCCCGGCGCCCGCCCGCAGCGCGCGCGGTGTTTGTGTGTGTGTGTGTGGGGGGGGGAAGGAGGGTCCCGGGGGCCGCGGCCGCGCAGCACCTACCTCGAGCTCGTGGGCCAGGGCGCGCACCAGCGCGTGGCTCTCGCCGGCACCCGCCTCCAGCGCCGACACCCAGGCGAGGCGCTGCCGCGCGCGCAGCGTGCGCCGGGCGCACTCCCTCCACAGGCGGCACACGCTGCCAACACCGCGCGTCAGCGCCGCCGCCTCGCACCCGGCCCCCACCGCTACCGCGCGCACCCCGCTCCCCGGCCCGGCCCGGCCCTACCAGGCGGCGCGCAGCAGCGCCTTGGTGGGCAGGAAGCCGAGGACGCGCTCCACCACCTCGGCCAGGCCGCCCAGCACGGCCGCGCCGCGCGCGTCCGTCTCCATGGCCGCGGCGGCCTCCTCGCCAACGGCCGCGTCACGCGCGACGCGACGGCTGCCGCCCGCACGCGCCCTTCCCCTTCCGGCAGGCGCGCGCCTGACGCCAACGGTCGCTCGCCAACGGTCGCTCGCCAACGGTCGCGCCGTGCGCGCGCGCCGCCTGGCGGCGGGGGGAGGGGCGCGCGCGGAGGCAGCCGGCGGCGCCATCATGGTTCCCCCCCCACACAGTAACCACAGGAGCGCCGCCGTTCTTAAAATGGTTTTTATTCATAAACTTGATGCAAGTTTACAAATTACTGTACATTGCCAAGTAATTCTGCAATGAAGGAGGAAAAGAAAAGGGGGGGAGGGCGGAGAGAAAGGAAAGTAAACCCAAACCAAAGCATGCCAAGCCCGCGGGGTGCCAGAGGCAGCTCGGCCTCCTCGGGCTGTGAGGAGGGCAACGCTGGTGGCTCTGCCTCGCACGGGGGGCTACATCAGCGTCTGGCTACCAGGAATTTATACAAATATCATATGTACAACCAAGTGAGCAGAAAGGCTGGCAGTCACCCCCCACGGCCAAGAGGGGAGCCTCAACAACGTGTGTCAGAAGCAGTGCCCAATCTCTCATTTTTCTTTCAAGCTAAAAATCGGATCGAGAAGCAAACGCACAAGGACCCACGGGTGCCTGATAAGAGAAAACAGCACAATTTTGATGATCAACTAAAAAGAACATAACAAAAACGTGTTCCTGGGCCTCGAGAAGCATTTCAGCCATGGTGTGCACCCTACAAGGCAACACTGAGGGCTGCAGCCGAACAGATCCACGCTCCTAAGGCAATGAACAGCGTGGTTGCACAGACCCAGGTTCATTTCCTAGTAAAGAAACAGCAGTTCCCATTAGTCTCTCCATGGCAAAACCACTCTCACAACTATGGCAACATTCCTTAAATCTCTGAAGCAGCTGATGCATTCTTGTACTTTATCATAGCTTTTTATCTTAAAAAAACCTTTTCATTCAAGGACTTTCACCTCAATTTGTGCCAATCACTTTAGAAGTTCATTAGTTTACAAATGATTGCAACAACCCGTTAATAAAAATGGAACACCTAAAAAGGCTTTTTAGCATTTTAAATAACTTCAAGCTTCATACTGCGGCTCTCGGTGAGTCGGTTGAGCCGAGCAGTAGCAGGAACAGCCCAGCAAGTTCTGATGCCCCAGTGGAAGTGACTAGTTACAAGGTTTTATTGGCACAGCCTTGCTCTGCTTAAAAACAAAACAAAAAAAAAACCTAAACAAAGAGCATCTTCTCCAAGAAACAGTTCATATTCTCATACAGCCATGAAAAAATGTTTAATGACTTAACATACATGTGTTTTTCCTATATAATTAATTTGGAAATACTACAAATGCTGTCATTTTAGACCAGAAAAACTACCGTGATTTGCAAGACCTGACATTTCCTAAAATAGTATTAAACAATGTATTAAACTTCTTGGCTTTAAATGAAACAATACAATGCAAGTCTCTGCAGTCTGCATCCTGCAAAAGGTAAGAAATACACAAAAGTGTGTGAACAACTCCTATTTAATGATCTTTAGTAACTCAATAGCCTGCTTTAGGGAGTTTACACTTTTAAATAAAAAGGAGGGAAGGGAAGGGTTGGCCCAAATATGCTTAATTCATAAGAACAAATACAGTAAAGGCCAAAACTGCTCAGTTCAAGATATCTAAGAAGAGCGGAATGGTAAGGCTGTAACTTATAGTTTAAGTGTCAGTTGACAGATTATCCACTAACTTATCTAAGAGCTAAAGTCTTCAGTACGGCTGTTACAGGGGCACTCATAGCTTGAGTCTGTGTGTTGGAAAACATAAAAAATAGCTCGCGTTGTTGGTGTTGGTCCAGGTGTGCGGCAGTCCTCAGCATTAACCATCTTCCTTTGGAGGAGTGTACCAGCCTGCGGAGCACAGAGAAACGTGTTAGGCACCGACATCGCCACGGCTGGATGATCTTTCCTTGAATCTGCGCGAGATGAGACCTCAACTGGCTGCCTTCCTCTCACAAGAAAACCAGTTCAGTGAGAGCCAGCAGCTTAAATGCTAGTGGCAGAGAAAGCACTAGGCATATTCCAGGATCAGACCCAGTATTTCTGTATGAAAATAAAATACTTTTGTGGGTTTTGTTGGTAGTGGTGGTGTGTTTTTTCTTTCCTTATACCACAGCATCTATCTTGCTGCTGCCATGTAACAAGATGGACACCAGAAGTAGGAGCTGTTAAAGGAGAAACACTGCTGTAAGAAAAGCAGGTGGCACAAGGGTAAAAACTAGGTTATTCCAGCTACTTAACACATATAGACATACAAATATGACTGCACAGGGATAGTAATATACAAATCCCATCTTGCATGTTGAAGAGCTGGGCACACACAAGCATGTGAAAGGTTTACCCTACTTTTGCAAATCTTTGTGTAGGAAAGGGCTCCACCATGTCAGGGTTTAGCAGCTGGGTCATATAAGGACACAAGCTACTCATGCCAAGTCCTATCTGACCAAGTAAGGCTGGCTTTCTCTAGTCATTTCCACACCTCCAATCTTGATTCTCCCAGCCACCTTTAATAAAAAATTCTCTACATTTGGTACAGGCCTATTTATGTTGTCCCAAAGAATAAGGAGCAGCCATAAGTTACAGAGACACCTTTTGCAGCAGCAATAAATACTGTGAATGCTTTATGTAGAACTTCTGATGCAGCAGTTAGCATGTAGTCAAGGCTAGCATATAGCTAGACGTAAAGATAGCCATGCTGGCTTTGGTAGCAAACTAAAAAAAGGCAAAAAACTCAGTTAATGGCAAAATCAAGATATCACAAAACTGGAAAACATCTTAAACATCTTATCTGTGGCTGCCTTCCCAACAGTGCATTGATCTCCCACTAGTATATTCATAGCGAAGAGCATATTCACTGTGCTCATTTTCAGAGGTGAGGAACTTGAGGCATTCACTATGGTCACCCCAAGATGAGCTCTTGTTCCCAGCAACCTGAATTCCCAGAGGATGCTGTGTCCAGTCTGGATCCAAGAACATCACTGAAGTGGGAACTAATTCCCTTGCCACGAGACCAGGGCACTGGCTCTACTGGTTGCTTTTATAAGACATCTTAAGTCACTGAAACTGTCCAGAGCCTCAGATCAATCGTTGCCTTCCCATCCTGCCATAAATGCAATTATACCTGAAGCCCTTTAATAACTCATCTTAGGTCAGCTGAGATACCATTAACTGGCTTTAAATGGGGGAAAAGAGTGGGGCTTCCATTTCCATTACAGTTTTGCAGACAGTGTACTGTACTCAGACTTTGACTTCTTAGTCTTTGGCCCTTTCTTTACACTTCATCTCTTCCCAAATTCCTGTCACTTTGCTCTTGCATTATTTGGATAGCACCTTTTTGGACAGGGGCAGGCAAGCTCCCAGGAGGTACTATATCTGGAAGTATTTATTTGTTAGCTAAATAACACTACATTTATTAGGACAATTGAGTCAAAATTAAATTCAACTACCTTTCAAAAGACAGTAACAACACAGCTTACACTCTTATAAACTGGAAAAAAAAATCACAGGTTGTCGGTCCTATTGCTTTAGGTAGTTTTGCCTTCCTAGTACGATATGAAAATAAACTCTATTTTTTCCCAGCCAACATGAAGACATTCTAGCACTTTAAGTTTTATTGCTATCAAACATCAAATTCCAGGCTGCTCTACAGTCAAAAAGCAAAAGTTGCGAGAACATACTTACCATTTTTCTCATGTATTTGTACTAGTGACTTATAGGACTGCTGTGCTCTTGCTAGATTATATTGATTCTGAAAGGAAAAAAAGACAATAGCTTTATCTTCTCATTTCTCCTCCATCATAATGATAATAAATCATATACCCCTGCTGTTGGAAAGGTCCCTCTTTCAGAGGGTTCAGAACCAGAGATAAGCCCAAAGTGTGTTGCTCAGCTGACCATTTACCAGGCTAGAGGAAAATGTGATTATAAAATACTTAAACCAAGTGTACAGTGATAATTTCAATAGCAAAGTCAGAACTATGCATCACACTCGTATTCCATCTTCTCTACCTAGAATCACTATCTAGAAATTAGCACCTGAGTCACAGTTTCTTTTCTTCTTCTTAAATATTTTTAAGCTTCATCTGAGAACAGCGTCTAACACTTTAAAATTGTCCTTTAAGTACATTAAGTACATTACCAGTATGCACATTTGGAAGCCAGTTATGTTTAAGACTAATGCTGAATGGCTGACCCAGAAGTATTTGCATAGTGTTATTTTTTTCATCTTTTTGTAAGATTTCAAGTGTACAGTCTGGCAAAATGAGAACTTCTTAATATCAGTGTATGCAATCACAGCAGTGAGGCTGCTATCTGCAGCTCTGCTCAGAGATCCAGAATTCCTAAACCCTCTTTAAAAACCACGGCATGATTTGGAATTGTGTCAGGTCAGACTGAAGAGTTTTAATTCCTTAAGGGAATGTCAGAAAGACAAAGATCCTGAAGCCTGACACAGAGAACAAGATTACAGGGAAAAGGCGACATGATGAACAGCGGGAGGGTACAAATCTACTGACAAGACTCTGCCTAGCCTAAGAGCTTCTGTTCCTCACCTGTTCATCATTTAGCAAACTCATAACTGCAAATTATCTATTCTAAGGCAAGCAAAATTCTTATATAT